>CAVMKG010000337.1:5000-10000 GCA_963682025.1 Cordilura impudica
TTTAATGATTGAGTTTGAAATTGTTCAGGCTCAAGATCAAATGTTTTTACTTTAAATAAAGTAAAAGCATTAGCACATTTGTTTCAAAAATTGATCTATGTATATTCTGCATGACAGGTTATACAGCTGTTTCGGGAAGAGTCACCAACCCTCATCAGTAACCAAAAGCAGTAGATAGTTTGTTTGGTAAAAAGTTAAATTCATATATATTTGCTGAAAACAACCAAATGAGAATTCAAGCAAAAGTTATACTATTTAAGCCTCTTCCAATATAACAAACTAAAAATAGAACAACTTTGAAACAAATATGATTGTATACGAGTACACATTGCATACTACAATATACCTGTTTGTTTTTGTCTTGAAAAAACAAGAAAAACAATTTGTTTTTGCTAAACTTACCTTTAGCGTTAACGGCGTGCCCTCCGTATTTTTAATTTTATTATTTTTTATAAAAATAAAAAATCTTATTTTCGATCTTTATCAATTTAATGATTGAGTTTGAAATTGTTCAGGCTCAAGATCAAATGTTTTTACTTTAAATAAAGTAAAAGCATTAGCACATTTGTTTCAAAAATTGATCTATGTATATTCTGCATGACAGGTTATACAGCTGTTTCGGGAAGAGTCACCAACCCTCATCAGTAACCAAAAGCAGTAGATAGTTTGTTTGGTAAAAAGTTAAATTCATATATATTTGCTGAAAACAACCAAATGAGAATTCAAGCAAAAGTTATACTATTTAAGCCTCTTCCAATATAACAAACTAAAAATAGAACAACTTTGAAACAAATATGATTGTATACGAGTACACATTGCATACTACAATATACCTGTTTGTTTTTGTCTTGAAAAAACAAGAAAAACAATTTGTTTTTGCTAAACTTACCTTTAGCGTTAACGGCGTGCCCTCCGTATTTTTAATTTTATTATTTTTTATAAAAATAAAAAATCTTATTTTCGATCTTAGCAAAAACAAATTGTTTTTCTTGTTTTTTCAAGACAAAAACAAACAGGTATATTGTAGTATGCAATGTGTACTCGTATACAATCATATTTGTTTCAAAGTTGTTCTATTTTTAGTTTGTTATATTGGAAGAGGCTTAAATAGTATAACTTTTGCTTGAATTCTCATTTGGTTGTTTTCAGCAAATATATATGAATTTAACTTTTTACCAAACAAACTATCTACTGCTTTTGGTTACTGATGAGGGTTGGTGACTCTTCCCGAAACAGCTGTATAACCTGTCATGCAGAATATACATAGATCAATTTTTGAAACAAATGTGCTAATGCTTTTACTTTATTTAAAGTAAAAACATTTGATCTTGAGCCTGAACAATTTCAAACTCAATCATTAAATTGATAAAGATCGAAAATAAGATTTTTTATTTTTATAAAAAATAATAAAATTAAAAATACGGAGGGCACGCCGTTAACGCTAAAGGTAAGTTTAGCAAAAACAAATTGTTTTTCTTGTTTTTTCAAGACAAAAACAAACAGGTATATTGTAGTATGCAATGTGTACTCGTATACAATCATATTTGTTTCAAAGTTGTTCTATTTTTAGTTTGTTATATTGGAAGAGGCTTAAATAGTATAACTTTTGCTTGAATTCTCATTTGGTTGTTTTCAGCAAATATATATGAATTTAACTTTTTACCAAACAAACTATCTACTGCTTTTGGTTACTGATGAGGGTTGGTGACTCTTCCCGAAACAGCTGTATAACCTGTCATGCAGAATATACATAGATCAATTTTTGAAACAAATGTGCTAATGCTTTTACTTTATTTAAAGTAAAAACATTTGATCTTGAGCCTGAACAATTTCAAACTCAATCATTAAATTGATAAAGATCGAAAATAAGATTTTTTATTTTTATAAAAAATAATAAAATTAAAAATACGGAGGGCACGCCGTTAACGCTAAAGGTAAGTTTAGCAAAAACAAATTGTTTTTCTTGTTTTTTCAAGACAAAAACAAACAGGTATATTGTAGTATGCAATGTGTACTCGTATACAATCATATTTGTTTCAAAGTTGTTCTATTTTTAGTTTGTTATATTGGAAGAGGCTTAAATAGTATAACTTTTGCTTGAATTCTCATTTGGTTGTTTTCAGCAAATATATATGAATTTAACTTTTTACCAAACAAACTATCTACTGCTTTTGGTTACTGATGAGGGTTGGTGACTCTTCCCGAAACAGCTGTATAACCTGTCATGCAGAATATACATAGATCAATTTTTGAAACAAATGTGCTAATGCTTTTACTTTATTTAAAGTAAAAACATTTGATCTTGAGCCTGAACAATTTCAAACTCAATCATTAAATTGATAAAGATCGAAAATAAGATTTTTTATTTTTATAAAAAATAATAAAATTAAAAATACGGAGGGCACGCCGTTAACGCTAAAGGTAAGTTTAGCAAAAACAAATTGTTTTTCTTGTTTTTTCAAGACAAAAACAAACAGGTATATTGTAGTATGCAATGTGTACTCGTATACAATCATATTTGTTTCAAAGTTGTTCTATTTTTAGTTTGTTATATTGGAAGAGGCTTAAATAGTATAACTTTTGCTTGAATTCTCATTTGGTTGTTTTCAGCAAATATATATGAATTTAACTTTTTACCAAACAAACTATCTACTGCTTTTGGTTACTGATGAGGGTTGGTGACTCTTCCCGAAACAGCTGTATAACCTGTCATGCAGAATATACATAGATCAATTTTTGAAACAAATGTGCTAATGCTTTTACTTTATTTAAAGTAAAAACATTTGATCTTGAGCCTGAACAATTTCAAACTCAATCATTAAATTGATAAAGATCGAAAATAAGATTTTTTATTTTTATAAAAAATAATAAAATTAAAAATACGGAGGGCACGCCGTTAACGCTAAAGGTAAGTTTAGCAAAAACAAATTGTTTTTCTTGTTTTTTCAAGACAAAAACAAACAGGTATATTGTAGTATGCAATGTGTACTCGTATACAATCATATTTGTTTCAAAGTTGTTCTATTTTTAGTTTGTTATATTGGAAGAGGCTTAAATAGTATAACTTTTGCTTGAATTCTCATTTGGTTGTTTTCAGCAAATATATATGAATTTAACTTTTTACCAAACAAACTATCTACTGCTTTTGGTTACTGATGAGGGTTGGTGACTCTTCCCGAAACAGCTGTATAACCTGTCATGCAGAATATACATAGATCAATTTTTGAAACAAATGTGCTAATGCTTTTACTTTATTTAAAGTAAAAACATTTGATCTTGAGCCTGAACAATTTCAAACTCAATCATTAAATTGATAAAGATCGAAAATAAGATTTTTTATTTTTATAAAAAATAATAAAATTAAAAATACGGAGGGCACGCCGTTAACGCTAAAGGTAAGTTTAGCAAAAACAAATTGTTTTTCTTGTTTTTTCAAGACAAAAACAAACAGGTATATTGTAGTATGCAATGTGTACTCGTATACAATCATATTTGTTTCAAAGTTGTTCTATTTTTAGTTTGTTATATTGGAAGAGGCTTAAATAGTATAACTTTTGCTTGAATTCTCATTTGGTTGTTTTCAGCAAATATATATGAATTTAACTTTTTACCAAACAAACTATCTACTGCTTTTGGTTACTGATGAGGGTTGGTGACTCTTCCCGAAACAGCTGTATAACCTGTCATGCAGAATATACATAGATCAATTTTTGAAACAAATGTGCTAATGCTTTTACTTTATTTAAAGTAAAAACATTTGATCTTGAGCCTGAACAATTTCAAACTCAATCATTAAATTGATAAAGATCGAAAATAAGATTTTTTATTTTTATAAAAAATAATAAAATTAAAAATACGGAGGGCACGCCGTTAACGCTAAAGGTAAGTTTAGCAAAAACAAATTGTTTTTCTTGTTTTTTCAAGACAAAAACAAACAGGTATATTGTAGTATGCAATGTGTACTCGTATACAATCATATTTGTTTCAAAGTTGTTCTATTTTTAGTTTGTTATATTGGAAGAGGCTTAAATAGTATAACTTTTGCTTGAATTCTCATTTGGTTGTTTTCAGCAAATATATATGAATTTAACTTTTTACCAAACAAACTATCTACTGCTTTTGGTTACTGATGAGGGTTGGTGACTCTTCCCGAAACAGCTGTATAACCTGTCATGCAGAATATACATAGATCAATTTTTGAAACAAATGTGCTAATGCTTTTACTTTATTTAAAGTAAAAACATTTGATCTTGAGCCTGAACAATTTCAAACTCAATCATTAAATTGATAAAGATCGAAAATAAGATTTTTTATTTTTATAAAAAATAATAAAATTATTAATTTTTAATTTTTAATTTTTAATTTTTAATTTTTAATTTTTAATTTTTAATTTTTAATTTTTAATTTTTAATTTTTAATTTTTAATTTTTAATTTTTAATTTTTAATTTTTAATTTTTAATTTTTAATTTTTAATTTTTAATTTTTAATTTTTAATTTTTAATTTTTAATTTTTAATTTTTAATTTTTAATTTTTAATTTTTAATTTTTAATTTTTAATTTTTAATTTTTAATTTTTAATTTTTAATTTTTAATTTTTAATTTTTAATTTTTAAATTTTAATTTTTAATTTTTAATTTTTAATTTTTAATTTTTAATTTTTAGTTTTTAATTATTAATTTTTAAATTTTAATTATTAATTTTTAAATTTTAATTTTTAATTTTTAATTTTTAATTTTTAATTTTTAATTTTTAATTTTTAATTTTTAATTTTTAATTTTTAATTTTTAATTTTTAATTTTTAATTTTAAATTGTAATCTTCAATTTTTAATTTTCAATTTTTAATTTTCAGTTTTTAATTTTTAATTTTTAATTTTGAATTTTTAATTTTTAGTTTTTTATTTTTAATTTTTAATTTTTAATTTTTAATTTTTAATTTTTAACTTTTAATTTTTAATTTTTAATTTTTAATTTATAATTTTTAATTTTTAATTTTTAATT
>CAVMKG010000337.1:15000-22500 GCA_963682025.1 Cordilura impudica
AAAATAAATTTTTAAACTTTGTTATTTAATGTCGGGACGGAGGCAAACGCCATTCCGAAAATTTTGTTTCAACAGTTATCCACATTAAGAATAACCGCGGAGCTCAGCTCAATCAATGTGCAATGATCGAGCCTTGCCCTGGGAAACATGCGTTTATGCTTTTCTTAACACAAACGCCATTCCCAACTACCAAAAATTTTTGACACGAGCTATTCACATTATGAATAGTCGCGGAGCTCAACTCAATCATAGTGCAATGATGAAGCTTCGCCCTGGGAAACATATATTCATGCTTTTCTTAGCACAAACCGAACTTCTTATGGCACATTAAAAATAAACTAATTGAGAAGTACAATTCATCATTACGCTGTATTATAATACTATTTTCTTATTTTACTAGTAGCTAGTAAACAAACTGATCGTATCATTGTGAACGAAATAGAATTGAAATTGTATGCAGATTTGTTTTACTTAGTCCGAGTTCACACAAGGCAACTTTTGTTGCGCAATTCTTGAGTTTGTAGATGTTTGCGGTGAGGGGAATAAAAAGGGAAAAATAATTGCCGGTTCTCGGATATTTCAAGCAATTCTCTCATTCGCTTTTTTTTTGTTGAATATTTGACATTTCTTTTCATTCGGTGTTTCGCTTCTTGGTGTGAAGAATTCGTAATTATTGTTTACTTTATTAAAATAGCCTTTAAATGGAATCGGGACTTAATTTTTTTCTTTTGAATTCATTTTTCAACAAAACCAATTAAATTAATTTATGTACATATGTATGTATTTAATTTTATTATTGTTCCTTACGACTAGAGCACAAATGTCAAATTATAAGAAAATAAAAACACAACAAAACAGTAAAATTGCCGAAGAAATTGTCGTGTGTGGACATAAAAGCAATTTCAAAAGAGAATTGCCAAAAAGTTGCGCAATAAAAATTGCCTTCTGTGACCCCCGACTTAAAAAACCTGTTTCTACAGATAGTGAATAAAATCCCAGTAAGCATTTTATGCAATAAATGATCATGTAGAGTCTTTTTGACTCATATGTGCTATTAAAACAGTTATAAATGCGCCCTTTTGCTGATCACAAAATATTCTTTTGTTGGGATTAAATATTACCTTACCCGCGAATCTTCTTGAGAGTCCTTTTTATCCGCTTTTCTAATCAGTTTCGACTCATTTTTGAGTCTTATTTAATGTAATTTTTCTATAAATCACTTTCTAAGAGAAAGCAAAAATCATTATCTAGTGTTTTTCTAATAGCGCATGTGATTAAGCAGTTTTTAATTATCAAAAGTGCTCGAAGAAGACACAGTAAGGTATTTTTTGTTAAAACAATCTTCGAAATGATGACTGGGATATCGTATATTTTTGTTAAGACACAAACATATGCATAGCAGCACGAGTAAACCGAACTCAAATTGGCTTCTTATATGTATACAGCCGAACAAAAATGAAAATACTCACCAAAGAGTAAAGTAAGCAACAATTTCATTCAGTCTTATGGAAGCTTTTGAACAAAGCAAGTCTATGTCGCGTTGTCTTGTGAATTTTTACATTGTTTTTTAATAGGTACTAGTGATGCCAGGAGATTTTTTCAGAAATCTCTACGCTTATGAAAAAAATTCCCTTTTTTCCCTACACTACTTTTTTTAAAATTTATTTTTAATTTGTACAATTTCAATTATGTAAAAATAAAAAATAAGATAAAAATATCATGAGAATTACATAAGAATAATATAAAAAACATACAGATATTATAAAAAAAATATTTTTGCAATTCTGTTTAATTCATCTTTTTGGTATGGTTAGATGTGCATTTAAAATTTACACAATTAAAGGTGTGTTTACACTATGTGTATTTTCCATATGTAAATTCAGTTTTACGATCCATACGTAATTCGGCGTGTGTGTCAAAATTGGCGTTTTACATTTTACATACAATTCATCATTTTGCGATCAAACGTACATATGTATTTCCGTATGACATAACCTCTAAATGTAAACAACAGCTGATTTAATTTGTGAATTTACAAAAAGTTATTGTTAAAAATAAAGTAATATATTTTTTATATTTTTTAATTGTTAATTAATATTAAACAATTTATTTTTCTTTCAATATTTATCTTTATAATTTACTCTGTTTTTCTTTCGCCACAAGCAGTATTGTATTTTAATATGGTTGTCATGCCAAAATAGAACCTGCTCTAATTGAAAAATTTACATATGTTTTGCCAAATGTGTTGTACATAAACAGTTTTTGAAAGGGTTCACACTATGTGTACAAATTACATGTGCTAAAACAATAAGAAAAACACAAGCAAAACACATAGTGTGAACGCAGCTTAATTAAAATGGCTTGCAAATGAGATGTTACAACTCAAACAGAATATTTGTTCTTGGTTTTCAGTGTTGCCGTTTTAGCTTTTTAGTTGCTAGATTTAGCAACTTTTTTTGTCGTTTAGCATCCAAAATTTATCAAAAGATGCTAGATGCTAACTTAGAATCTTTTATTAATAAAATGTTGCTTTTAGCATCTTTTAATGGTATTGATATGTTTTTATTTCTCAAAGTGTAGTACAGTAATTTTGTGTACTACTCCTTTTACCACTCTGCTCGTTTCTTTCAACAAATATAACAAAACATTTTGAAATAGAAGAATGTAAACACCAACAACAGTTTTTAATGAATTTGAAAGTCGATTGCCAAAAAATATTATTGTATTAAAAAATGCCAAAATTTTCAGTACAAAACACATTAAAACGGGTAAAAGAACAGATAACCAATATATTAGAAGAGTTTAAATTTATATCATCTGAAACAGAAAAAATTCAAATCCAATGGAGTTATATCACAGAACAAAACTGGGATACAACACTGAATACAACCTCTTTATGGATTGAAAAATTCTATTGGCGAAAATCCATTTTAGGAATCAATATTTGTGTTGTCTATATTAGTTTTGTCTTTCTCAAAAGCCGAAGTTGAACGTTTGTTTAGCTTAATAGCTTTAATTAAAATCAAACTTCGAACAGAATAAAATCCGAGTTGTTATGTTCTGTAATACGTATAAAAGAAGGATTGAAATTGAAAAATTGGTGCTGTCACACTTACAATATACCGAGCGATGTCGTTGATAAGAGTCGATCGTCAGAAATATATCAGAGCCAAGAAGAACTTGAAGATGAAGACATCACAGAAATGTTAGATTCCATAAACCAATTATTCTAATATATTCGTATCTTTTGATAATGTAATTTCTGTTATATTTTAAATAAAAAAAAAATCCTCTAAAATATTTAATTTAAGTTTAAAATAAACTCAATTTGATGTTAATAAAAATTTCAGATGAAATCCAAAATAATTTTAATTAAAAATTAAAAAATATAAATCGAAACATATGTTTTATATTAATTTTTCGATTTAAAAACCAAAGAATTTATTAATAAGTATATAATTTTTCAGTATAAAGGTAATGAAATTTGAAAAAAAAAATTTAGCATCCAGTACGTTTAAGCATCTTTTTTTGCAATTTAGCATCTTTACAATTTCAAATTATGGCAATACTGTTGGGTTTAAAAGATTTTTTATAACAGTGGTTATAAGCATGTATACTTAGATCTGATTTATCGCATTTTAATATATTTTCAAAAGCCTTGCATTTGCATTTATAGTCGTCACCTTTGACCTGCTCCAGCCATCCATTAGCTTCTCGTCTCTCAACTAACTGAAGCAAAATCTTTATGTTCTGTATTTCTTTGATGTGTTTTCAGCATCATCGAAAAACGAATCGGACATTTTTCTAAAATTAATTATGTTTCTAAATTAATTATGCTCAAATTTATAATATTTTAATGTTATGCACAAAACAGTGTTTTATACTTGTCATTGTTATTAAAGAATCCACATATTTACTTCCTTCATATTATGGAGTTATTACCAGACTTAAAAAGACTTTAAAGTTTAAAATTAGAAAAATTATGCGATATTTAACAAATACATTCAAAATAGTTTTGACTGAAATTTTTGGCAGTTTTAGTTTTGCCTTGTATCAGTAAAATGTTCAGATATTAACTAAAAAAAAACAGTTTGTTAAATATTTTCATCTTAATTATCTTAATTAATTTAAAGACACAAAGATAGATTTAATACAATAAAAAGAAGTAAGAGTTGAAAGTTGATCTATGCGGACTCACAAATGTGCCCTATACTAATAGGTCTGGAAAATTGAAAAGGATTGTAAAAAATAAAATGCACCTTTATATTAAAAAATTTTAATTAAAAAGAAAATTACAAAATAAACCATTTACCTGGTTAAACTTAATATTGTTTGTAATTATCTGGATCAGGTTAGTATTTAAAATGGGATAAATCGGGAGTCATTCTGCCAATTTATGACCTAAAATATGTAGACACCTCTATAAAATGCTGAAAATTCAGAGCATTTGTTGTAATAATTCAGTAATAGGTTTATCAAAGTGTTTACATATTCAAATATTTTTTATACATTTGTTACAAATAGTGCAAGAAGTCCAGATATTAATGTAAACGTAAAACCCAGGTGGAGGGTATCAAAGATTCGGCATAGCCGAATTTAACACTCTTACTTGTTAATTTTTAATTTTTAATTTTTAATTTTTAATTTTTAATTTTTAATTTTTAATTTTAAATTTTTAATTTTTAATTTTTAATTTTTAATTTTTAATTTTTAATTTTTAATTTTTAATTTTTAATTTTTAATTTTTAATTTTTAATTTTTAATTTTTAATTTTTAATTTTTAATTTTTAAATTTTAATTTTTAGTTTTTAATTTTTAATATTAAATTTTTAATATTAATTTTTAATTTTTAGTTTTTAATTTTTAATTTTTAATTTTTAATTTTTAATTTTTAATTTTTAATTTTTAATTTTTAATTTTTAATTTTTAATTTTTAATTTTTAATTTTTAATTTTTAATTTTTAATTTTTAATTTTTAATTTTTAATTTTTAATTTTTAATTTTTAATTTTTAATTTTTAATTTTTAATTTTTATTTTTTAATTTTTAATTTTTAATTTTTAATTTTTAATTTTTAATTTTTAATTTTTAATTTTTAATTTATAATTTTTAATTTTTAATTTTTAATTTTTAATTTTTAATTTATAATTTTTAATTTTTAATTTTCAATTTTTAATTTTTAGTTTTTAATTTTTAATTCTTAGTTTTTAATTTTTAATTTTTAATTTTTTATTTTTAATTTTAAATTTTAAATTTTAAATTTTAATTTTTAATTTTTAATTTTTTATTTTTTTTTTTTTAATTTTAAATTTTAAATTTTGATTTTTAATTTTTAATTTTTAATTTTTAATTTTTAATTTTTAATTTTTAATTTTTAATTTTTAATTTTTAATTTTTAAATTTCAATTTTTAATTTTTATTTTTAATTTTTAATATTTTTTTTTTTTATAAATGTTAATTTTTCAATTTTAATTATTAATTTTTAAATTTTAATTATTAATTTTTAATTTTTAATTTTTAATTTTTACTTTTTAATTTTTAATTTTTAATTTTTAATTTTTAATTTTTAATTTTCAATTTTTAATTTTTATTTTTAATTTTTAATTTTTAATTTTTAATTTTTAATTTTTAATTTTTAATTTTTAAATTTTAATTTTTAATTTTTAATTTTTAATTTTTAATTTTTAATTTTTAATTTTTAATTTTTAATTTATAATTTTTAATTTTTAATTTTTAATTTTTAATTTTTAATTTTTAATTTTTAATTTTTAATTTTTAATTTTTAATTTTTAATTTTTAATTTTTAATTTTTAATTTTTAATTTTTAATTTTTAATTTTTAATTTTTAATTTTTAATTTTTAATTTTTAATTTTTAATTTTTAATTTTTAATTTTTAATTTTTAATTTTTAATTTTTAATTTTTAATTTTTAATTTTAAATTTTTAATTTTTAATTTTTAATTTTTAATTTTTAATTTTTAATTTTTAATTTTTAATTTTTAATTTTTAATTTTTAATTTTTAATTTTTAATTTTTAATTTTTAATTTTTAATTTTTAATTTTTAATTTTTAATTTTTAATTTTTAATTTTTAATTTTTAATTTTTAATTTTTAATTTTTAAATTTTAATTTTTAGTTTTTAATTTTTAATATTAAATTTTTAATATTTAGTTTTTAATTTTTAGTTTTTAATTTTTAATTTTTAATTTTTAATTTTTAATTTTTAATTTTTAATTTTTAATTTTTAATTTTTAATTTTTAATTTTTAATTTTTAATTTTTAATTTTTAATTTTTAATTTTTAATTTTTATTTTTCAATTTTTAATTTTTAATTTTTAATTTTTAATTTTTAATTTTTAATTTATAATTTTTAATTTTTAATTTTTAATTTTTAATTTATAATTTTTAATTTTTAATTTTCAATTTTTAATTTTTAGTTTTTAATTTTTAATTCTTAGTTTTTAATTTTTAATTTTTAATTTTTTATTTTTAATTTTAAATTTTAAATTTTAAATTTTAATTTTTAATTTTTAATTTTTTATTTTTTTTTTTTAATTTTAAATTTTAAATTTTGATTTTTAATTTTTAATTTTTAATTTTTAATTTTTAATATTTTTTTTTTTATAAATGTTAATTTTTCAATTTTAATTATTAATTTTTAAATTTTAATTATTAATTTTTAATTTTTAATTTTTAATTTTTAATTTTTAATTTTTAATTTTTAATTTTTAATTTTTAATTTTTAATTTTTAATTTTTAATTTTTAATTTTTAATTTTTAATTTTTAATTTTTAATTTTTAATTTTTAATTTTTAATTTTTAATTTTTAATTTTTAATTTTTAATTTTTAATTTTTAATTTTTAATTTTTAATTTTTAATTTTTAATTTTTAATTTTTAATTTTTAA
This sequence comes from Cordilura impudica, assembly GCA_963682025.1. NCBI lineage: Eukaryota > Metazoa > Arthropoda > Insecta > Diptera > Scathophagidae > Cordilura > Cordilura impudica. The sequence goes on from CAVMKG010000337.1 coordinate 21,907, forward strand.
TTTTTAATTTTTAATTTTTAATTTTTAATTTTTAATTTTTAATTTTTAAATTTTAATTTTTAATTTTTAATTTTTAATTTTTAATTTTTAATTTTTAATTTTTAATTTTTAATTTTTAATTATTAATTTTTAAATATTAATTATTAATTTTTAAATTTTAATTTTTAATTTTTAATTTTTAATTTTTAATTTTTAATTTTTAATTTTTAATTTTTAATTGTAATCTTCAATTTTTAATTTTCAATTTTTAATTTTCAGTTTTTAATTTTTAATTTTTAATTTTGAATTTTTAATTTTTAGTTTTTTATTTTTAATTTTTAATTTTTAATTTTTAATTTTTAACTTTTAATTTTTAATTTTTAATTTTTAATTTATAATTTTTAATTTTTAATTTTTAATTTTTACTTTTTAATTTTTAATTTTTAATTTTTAATTTTTAATTTTTAATTTTTAATTTTTAATTTTCAATTTTTAATTTTTATTTTTAATTTTTAATTTTTAATTTTTAATTTTTAAATTTTAATTTTTAATTTTTAATTTTTAATTTTTAATTTTTAATTTTTAATTTTTAATTTTTAATTTTTAATTTTTAAT
>CAVMKG010000337.1:25000-36188 GCA_963682025.1 Cordilura impudica
ATTTTTAATTTTTAATATTTAATTTTTAATATTTAATTTTTAATTTTTAATTTTGAATTTTTAATTTTTAATTTTTAATAATTAATTTTTAATTTTAAATTTTTAATTTTTAATTTTTAATTTTTAATTTTTAATTTTTAATTTTTAATTTTTAATTTTTAATTTTTAATTTTTAATTTTTAATTTTTAATTTTTAATTTAATTTTTAATTTTTAATTATTAATTTTTAATTTTTAATTTTTAATTTTTAATTTTTAATTTTTAATTTTTAATTTTTAATTTTTAATTTTTAATCTTTAATTTTTAATTTTTAATGTTTAATTTTTAATTTTTAATTTTTAATTTTTAATTTTTTAATTTTTAATTTTTAATTTTTAATTTTTAATTTTTAATTTTTAATTTTTAATTTTTAATTTTTAATTTTTAATTTTTAATTTTTAATTTTTAATTTTTAATTTTTAATTTTTAATTTTTAATTTTTAATTTTTAATTTTTAATTTTTAATTTTTAATTTTTAATTTTTAATTTTTAATTTTTAATTTTTAATTTTTAATTTTCAATTTTTAATTTCAATTTTTAATTTTTATTTTTAATTTTTAATTTTTAATTTTTAATTTTTAATTTTTAATTTTTAATTTTTAATTTTTAATTTTTAATTTTTAATTTTTAATTTTTAATTTTTAATTTTTAATTTTTAATTTTTAATTTTCAATTTTTAATTTTTAATTTTTAAATTTTACTTATTAATTTTTAAATTTTAATTATTAATTTTTAATTTTTAATTTTCAATTTTCAATTTTTAATTTTGAATTTTAATTTTTAATTTTAAATTTTAATTTTTAATTTTTAATGTTTAATTTCTAATTTTTAATTTTTAATTTATAATTTATAATTTATAATTTTTAATTTTTAATTTTTAATTTTTAATTTTTAATTTTTAATTTTTAATTTTTAATTTTTACTTTTTAAATTTTAATTTTCAATTTTTAATTTTTATTTTTAATTTTTAATTTTTAATTTTTAATTTTTAATTTTTAATTTTTAATTTTTAATTTTTAATTTTTAATATTTAATTTTATTTTTTAATTTTTAAATTTTAATTTTTAATTTTTAATTTCTAAATTTTAATTATTAATTATTAATTTTTAAATTTTAATTATAAATTTTTAATTTGTAATTTTTAACTTTTAATTTTTAATTTTTAATTTTTAATTTTTAATTTTTAATTTTTAATTTTTAATTTTTAATTTTTAATTTTTAATTTTTAATTTTTAATTTTTAATTTTTAATTTTTAATTTTTAATTTTTAATTTTTAATTTTAACTTTTAATTTTAATTTTTAATTTTTAATTTTTAATTTTTAATTTTTTATTTTTAATTTTTGATTTTTAATTTTTAATTTTTAATTTTTAATATTTAATTTTTAATTTTTAATTTTTAATTTTTAATTTTTAATTTTTAATTTTTAATTTTTAATTTTTAATTTTTAATTTTTAATTTTTAATTTTTAATTTTTAATTTTTAATTTTTAATTTTTAATTTTTAATTTTTAATTTTTAATTTTTAATTTTTAATTTTTAATTTTTAATTTTTAATTTTTAATTTTTAACTTTTAATTTTTAATTTTTAATTTTTAATGTTTAATTTCTAATTTTTAATTTTTGTTTTTTAATGTTTAATTTTTAATTTTTAATTTTTAATTTTTAATTTTTAATTTTTAATTTTTAATTTTTAATTTTTAATTTTTAATTTTTAATTTTTAATTTTTAATTTTTGATTTTTAATTTTGAATTTTAAATTTTAAATTTTAAATTTTAAATTTTAAATTTTAAATTTTAAATTTTAAATTTTAAATTTTAAATTTTAAATTTTAAATTTTAAATTTTAAATTTTAAATTTTAAATTTTAAATTTAAAATTTAAAATTTTTAATTCTTAATTTTTAATTTTTAATTTTTAATTTTTAATTTTTAATTTTTAATTTTGAATTTTTAATTTTTAATTTTTAATTATTAATTTTTAATTTTTAATTTTTAATTTTTAATTTTTAATTTTTAATTTAAAATTTTTAATTTTTAATTTTTAATTTTTAATTATTAATTTTTAATTTTTAATTTTTAATTTTTAATTTTTAACTTTCAATTTTTAATTTGTAATTTTTAATTTTCAATTTTTAATTTTTATTTTTAATTTTTAATTTTTAATTTTTAATTTTTAATTTTCAATTTTTAATTTTTAATTTTTAATTTTTAAATTTTACTTATTAATTTTTAAATTTTAATTATTAATTTTTAATTTTTAATTATTAATTTTTAATTTTTAATTTTCAATTTTTAATTTTGAATTTTTAATTTTTAATTTTTAATTTTAAATTTTAAATTTTAAATTTTTAATTTTTAATTTTTAATGTTTAATTTCTAATTTTTAATTTTTAAGTTTTAATTTATAATTTATAATTTATAATTTTTAATTTTTTAATTTTTAATTTTTAATTTTTAATTTTTAATTTTTAATTTTTAATTTTTAATTTTTAATTTTTAATTTTTAATTTTTAATTTTTAATTTTTAATTTTTAATTTTTAATTTTTAATTTTTAATTTTTAATTTTTAATTTTTAATTTTTAATTTTTAATTTTTAATTTTTAATTTTTAATTTTTAATTTTTAATTTTTAATTTTTAATTTTTAATTTTTAATTTTTAATTTTTAATTTTTAATTTTTAATTTTTAATTTTAAATTTTTAATTATTAATTTTTAATTTTTAATTTTTAATTTTTAATTTTTAATTTTTAATTTTTAATTTTTAATTTTTAATTTTTAATTTTTAATTTTTAATTTTTAATTTTTGATTTTTAATTTTTAATTTTTAATTTTTAATTTTTAATTTTTAATTTTTAATTTTTAATTTTTAATTTTAATTTTTAATTTTTAATTTTTAATTTTTAATTTTTAATTTTTAATTTTTAATTTTTAATTTTTAATTTTTAATTTTTAATTTTTAATTTTTAATTTTTAATTTTTAATTTTTAATTTTTAATTTTTAATTTTTAATTTTTAATTTTTAATTTTTAATTTTTAATTTTTAATTTTTAATTTTTAATTTTTAATTTTTAATTTTTAATTTTTAATTTTTAATTTTTAATTTTTAATTTTTAATTTTTAATTTTTAATTTTTAATTTTTAATTTTTAATTTTTAATTTTTAATTTTTAATTTTTAATTTTTGATTTTTAATTTTCAATTTTTAATTTTTAATTTTTAGTTTTTAGTTATTAATTTTTAATTTTTAATTTTTAATTTTGAATTTTTAATTTTTAATTTTTGATTTTTTAATTTTTAATTTTTGATTCTTAATTTTGAATTTAATTAAATTTTAAATTTTAAATTTTAAATTTTAAATTTTAATTTTTATTTTTTAATTTTTAATTTTTAGTTATTAATTTTTAATTTTTAATTTTGAATTTTTAATTTTTAATTTTTAATTTTTAATTTTTTATTTTTTAATTTTTAATTTTTGATTTTTAATTTTGAATTTAAAATTTTAAATTTTAAATTTTAAATTTTAAATTTTAAATTTTAAATTTTAAATTTTAAATTTTAAATTTTAAATTTTAAATTTTAAATTTTAAATTTTAAATTTTAAATTTTAAATTTTAAATTTTAAATTTTAAATTTTAAATTTTAAATTTTAAATTTTAAATTTTAAATTTTAAATTTTAAATTTTAAATTTTAAATTTTAAATTTTAAATTTTAAATTTTAAATTTTAAATTTTAAATTTTAAATTTTAAATTTTAAATTTTAAATTTTAAATTTTAAATTTTAAATTTTAAATTTTAAATTTTAAATTTTAAATTTTAAATTTTAAATTTTAAATTTAAAATTTAAAATTTTTAATTCTTAATTTTTAATTTTTAATTTTTAATTTTTAATTTTTAATTTTTAATTTTTAATTTTTAATTTTTAATTTTTAATTTTTAATTTTTAATTTTTAATTTTTAATTTTTAATTTTTAATTTTTAATTTTTAATTTTTAATTTTTAATTTTTAATTTTTAATTTTTAATTTTTAATTCTTAATTTTTAATTTTTAATTATTAATTTTTAATTTTTAATTTTTAATTTTTAATTTTTAATTTTTAATTTTTAATGTTTAATTTTTAATTTTTAATTTTTAATTTTTAATTTTTAATTTTTAATTTTTAATTTTTAATTTTCAATTTTTAATTTGTAATTTTTAATTTTCAATTTTTAATTTTTATTTTTAATTTTTAATTTTTAATTTTTAATTTTTAATTTTTAATTTTTAATTTTTAAATTTTACTTATTAATTTTTAAATTTTAATTATTAATTTTTAATTTTTAATTTTTAATTTTCAATTTTCAATTTTTAATTTTGAATTTTTAATTTTTAATTTTTATTTTTAATTTTAAATTTTTAATTTTTAATTTTTAATGTTTAATTTCTAATTTTTAATTTTTAATTTATAATTTATAATTTATAATTTATAATTTATAATTTATAATTTATAATTTATAATTTATAATTTATAATTTATAATTTATAATTTTTAATTTTTAATTTTTAATTTTTACTTTTTAAATTTTAATTTTCAATTTTTAATTTTTATTTTTAATTTTTAATTTTTAATTTTTAATTTTTAATTTTTAATTTTTAATTTTTAATTTTTAAATTTTAATTTTTAATTTTTAATTTTTAATTTCTAAATTTTAATTATTAATTATTAATTTTTAAATTTTAATTATAAATTTTTAATTTGTAATTTTTAACTTTTAATTTTTAATTTTTAATTTTTAATTTTTAATTTTTAATTTTTAATTTTTAATTTTTAATTTTTAATTTTTAATTTTTAATTTTTAATTTTTAAATTTTTAATTTTTAATTTTTAATTTTTAATTTTTAATTTTTAATTTTTAATTTTTAATTTTTAATTTTTAATTTTTAATTTTTAATTTTTAATTTTTAATTTTTAATTTTTAATTTTTAATTTTTAATTTTTAATTTTTAATTTTTAATTTTTAATTTTTAATTTTTAATTTTTAATTTTTAATTTTTAATTTTTAATTTTTAATTTTTAATTTTTAATTTTTAATTTTTAATTTTTAATTTTTTAATTTTTAATTTTTAATTTTAATTTTTAACTTTTAATTTTAATTTTTAATTTTTAATTTTTAATTTTTAATTTTTAATTTTTTATTTTTAATTTTGATTTTTAATTTTTAATTTTTAATTTTTAATATTTAATTTTTAATTTTTAATTTTTAATTTTAATTTTTAATTTTTAATTTTTAATTTTTAATTTTTAATTTTTAATTTTTAATTTTTAATTTTTAATTTTTAATTTTTAATTTTTAACTTTTAATTTTTAATTTTTAATGTTTAATTTCTAATTTTTAATTTTTGTTTTTTAATGTTTAATTTTTAATTTTTAATTTTTAATTTTTAATTTTTAATTTTTAATTTTTAATTTTTGATTTTTAATTTTGAATTTTAAATTTTAAATTTTTAATTTTTAATTTTTAATTTTTTAATTTTTAATTTTTGATTTTTAATTTTGAATTTTAAATTTTAAATTTTAAATTTTAAATTTTAAATTTTAAATTTTAAATTTTAAATTTTAAATTTTAAATTTTAAATTTTAAATTTTAAATTTTAAATTTTAAATTTTAAATTTTAAATTTTAAATTTTAAATTTTAAATTTTAAATTTTAAATTTTAAATTTTAAATTTTAAATTTTAAATTTTAAATTTTAAATTTAAAATTTAAAATTTAAAATTTTTAATTTTTAATTCTTAATTTTTAATTTTTAATTTTTAATTTTTAATTTTTAATTTTTAATTTTTAATTTTTAATTTTTAATTTTTAATTTTTAATTTTTAATTTTTAATTCTTAATTTTTAATTTTTAATTATTAATTTTTAATTTTTAATTTTTAATTTTTAATTTTTAATTTTTAATTTTTAATTTTTAATTTTTAATTTTTAATTTTTAATGTTTAATTTTTAATTTTTAATTTTTAATTTTTAATTTTTAATTTTTAATTTTTAATTTTTAATTTTTAATTTTTAATTTTTAATTTTTAATTTTTAATTTTTAATTTTTAATTTTTAATATTTAATTTTTAATTTTTAATTTTTAATTTTTAATTTTTAATTTTTAATTTTTAATTTTTAATTTTTAATTTTTAATTTTTAATTTTTAATTTTTAATTTTTAATTTTTAATTTTTAATTTTTAATTTTGAATTTTTAATTTTTAATTTTTAATTTTTAATTTTTTAATTTTTAATTTTTGATTTTTAATTTTGAATTTTAAATTTTAAATTTTAAATTTTAAATTTTAAATTTAAATTTTAAATTTTAAATTTTAAATTTTAAATTTTAAATTTTAAATTTTAAATTTTAAATTTTAAATTTTAAATTTTAAATTTTAAATTTTAAATTTTAAATTTTAAATTTTAAATTTTAAATTTTAAATTTTAAATTTTAAATTTTAAATTTTAAATTTTAAATTTAAAATTTAAAATTTAAAATTTTTAATTTTTAATTCTTAATTTTTAATTTTTAATTTTTAATTTTTAATTTTTAATTTTTAATTTTTAATTTTTAATTTTTAATTCTTAATTTTTAATTTTTAATTATTAATTTTTAATTTTTAATTTTTAATTTTTAATTTTTAATTTTTAATTTTTAATTTTTAATTTTTAATTTTTAATTTTTAATTTTTAATTTTTAATTTTTAATTTTTAATTTTTAATTTTTAATTTTTAATTTTTAATTTTTAATTTTCAATTTTTAATTTTTAATTTTCAATTTTTAATTTTTATTTTTAATTTTTAATTTTTAATTTTTAATTTTTAATTTTTAATTTTTAATTTTTAATTTTTAATTTTTAATTTTTAAATTTTACTTATTAATTTTTAAATTTTAATTATTAATTTTTAATTTTTAATTTTTAATTTTCAATTTTCAATTTTTAATTTTGAATTTTTAATTTTTAATTTTTAATTTTAAATTTTTAATTTTTAATTTTTAATTTTTAATGTTTAATTTCTAATTTTTAATTTTTAATTTATAATTTATAATTTATAATTTATAATTTATAATTTATAATTTATAATTTATAATTTTTAATTTTTAATTTTTAATTTTTACTTTTTAAATTTTAATTTTCAATTTTTAATTTTTATTTTTAATTTTTAATTTTTAATTTTTAATTTTTAATTTTTAATTTTTAATTTTTAATTTTTAATTTTTAATTTTTAATTTTTAATTTTTAATTTTTAATTTTTAAATTTTAATTTTTAATTTTTAATTTTTAATTTCTAAATTTTAATTATTAATTATTAATTTTTAAATTTTAATTATAAATTTTTAATTTGTAATTTTTAACTTTTAATTTTTAATTTTTAATTTTTAATTTTTAATTTTTAATTTTTAATTTTTAATTTTTAATTTTTAATTTTTAATTTTTAATTTTTAATTTTTAATTTTTAATTTTTAATTTTTAATTTTTAATTTTTAATTTTTAATTTTTAATTTTTAATTTTTAATTTTTAATTTTTAATTTTTAATTTTTAATTTTTAATTTTTAATTTTTAATTTTTAATTTTTAATTTTTAATTTTTAATTTTTAATTTTTAATTTTTAATTTTTAATTTTTAATTTTTAATTTTTAATTTTTAATTTTTAATTTTTAATTTTTAATTTTTAATTTTTAATTTTTAATTTTTAATTTTTAATTTTTAATTTTTAATTTTTAATTTTTAATTTTTAATTTTTAATTTTTAATTTTTAATTTTTAATTTTTTAATTTTTAATTTTTAATTTTTAATTTTTAACTTTTAATTTTAATTTTTAATTTTTAATTTTTAATTTTTAATTTTTAATTTTTAATTTTTTATTTTTAATTTTTGATTTTTAATTTTTAATTTTTAATTTTTAATATTTAATTTTTAATTTTTAATTTTTAATTTTTAATTTTTAATTTTTAATTTTTAATTTTTAATTTTTAATTTTTAATTTTTAATTTTTAATTTTTAATTTTTAATTTTTAATTTTTAATTTTTAATTTTTAATTTTTAATTTTTAATTTTTAACTTTTAACCTTTTAATTTTTAATGTTTAATTTCTAATTTTTAATTTTTGTTTTTTAATGTTTAATTTTTAATTTTTAATTTTTAATTTTTAATTTTTAATTTTTAATTTTTAATTTTTAATTTTTAATTTTTGATTTTTAATTTTGAATTTTAAATTTTAAATTTTAAATTTTAAATTTTAAATTTTAAATTTTAAATTTTAAATTTTAAATTTTAAATTTTAAATTTTAAATTTTAAATTTTAAATTTTAAATTTTAAATTTAAAATTTTAAATTTTAAATTTTAAATTTTAAATTTTAAATTTTAAATTTTAAATTTTAAATTTTAAATTTTAAATTTAAAATTTAAAATTTTTAATTCTTCATTTTTAATTTTTAATTTTTAATTCTTAATTTTTAATTTTTAATTTTTAATTTTTAATTTTTAATTTTTAATTTTTAATTTTTAATTTTTAATTTTTAATTTTTAATTTTTAATTTTTAATTTTTAATTTTTAATTTTTAATTTTTAATTTTTAATTTTTAATTTTTAATTTTTAATTTTTAATTTTTAATTTTTAATTTTTAATTTTTAATTTTTAATTTTTAATTATTAATTTTTAATTTTTAATTTTTAATTTTTAATTTTTAATTTTTAATTTAAAATTTTTAATTTTTAATTTTTAATTTTTAATTTTTAATTTTTAATTATTAATTTTTAATTTTTAATTTTTAATTTTCAATTTTTAATTTGTAATTTTTAATTTTCAATTTTTAATTTTTATTTTTAATTTTTAATTTTTAATTTTTAATTTTCAATTTTTAATTTTTAATTTTTAATTTTTAAATTTTACTTATTAATTTTTAAATTTTAATTATTAATTTTTAATTTTTAATTTTTAATTTTTAATTTTCAATTTTTAATTTTGAATTTTTAATTTTTAATTTTTAATTTTAAATTTAAATTTTTAATTTTTAATTTTTAATGTTTAATTTCTAATTTTTAATTTTTAATTTTTAATTTATAATTTATAATTTTTAATTTTTAATTTTTAATTTTTAATTTTTAATTTTTACTTTTTAATTTTTAATTTTCAATTTTTAATTTTTAATTTTTATTTTTAATTTTTAATTTTTAATTTTAATTTTTAATTTTTAATTTTTAAATTTTTATTTTTAATTTTTAATTTTTAATTTTTAATTTCTAAATTTTAATTATTAATTATTAATTTTTAAATTTTAATTATAAATTTTTAATTTGTAATTTTTAACTTTTAATTTTTAATTTTTAATTTTTAATTTTTAATTTTTAATTTTTAATTTTTAATTTTTAATTTTTAATTTTTAATTTTTAATTTTTAATTTTTAATTTTTAATTTTTAATTTTTTAATTTTTAATTTTTAATTTTTAATTTTTAATTTTTAATTTTTAATTTATAATTTTTAATTCTTAATTTTTAATTTTTAATTTTTAATTTTTAATTTTTAATTTTTAATTTTTAATTTTTAATTTTTAATTTTTAATTTTTAATTTTTAATTTTTAATTTTTAATTTTTAATTTTTAATTTTTAATTTTTAATTTTTAATTTTTAATTTTTAATTTTTAATTTTTAATTTTTAATTTTTAATTTTTAATTTTTAATTTTTAATTTTTAATTTTTAATTTTTAATTTTTAATTTTTAATTTTTAATTTTTAATTTTTAATTTTTAATTTTTAATTTTTAATTATTAATTTTTAATTTTTAATTTTTAATTTTTAATTTTTAATTTTTAATTTTTAATTTTTAATTTTTAATTTTTAATTTTTAATTTTTAATTTTTAATTTTTAACTTTTAATTTTTAAATTTTTAATTTTTAATTTTTAATTTTTAATTTTTAATTTTTAATTTTTAATTTTTAATTTTTAATTTTTAATTTTTAATTTTTAATTTTTAATTTTTAGCTTTTAATTTTAATTTTTAATTTTTAATTTTTAATTTTTAATTTTTAATTTTTAATTTTTAATTTTTAATTTTTAATTTTTAATTTTTAATTTTTTAATTTTTAATTTTTAATTTTTAATTTTTTATTTTTAATTTTTGATTTTTAATTTTTAATTTTTAATATTTAATTTTTAATTTTTAATTTTTAATTTTTAATTTTTAATTTTTAATTTTTAATTTTTAATTTTTAATTTTTAATTTTTAATTTTTAATTTTTAATTTTTAATTTTTAATTTTTAATTTTTAATTTTTAATTTTTAATTTTTAATTTTTAATTTTTAATTTTTAATTTTTAATTTTTAATTTTTAATTTTTAATTTTTAATTTTTAATTTTTAATTTTTAATTTTTAATTTTTAATTTTTAATTTTCAATTTTTAATTTTTAATGTTTAATTTCTAATTTTTAATTTTTAATTTTTGATTTTTAATGTTTAATTTTTAATTTTTAATTTTTATTTTTAATTTTTAATTTTTAATTTTTAATTTTTAATTTATAATTTTTAATTTTTAGTTTTTACTTTTTAATTTTTATTATTTAATTTTTAATTTTTAATTTTTTGTTTTTTAATTTTAATTATTAATTTTTAAATTTTAATTATTAATTTTTAATTTTTAATTTTTAATTTTTAATTTTTAATTTTTAATATTTAATTTTTAATTTTTAATTTTTTATTTTTTATTTTTAATTTTTAATTTTTAATATTTAATATTTAATTTTTGATTTTTAATTTTTCATTTTTACTTTTTAATTTTTAATTTTTAATTTTTAATTTTTAATTTTTAATTTTTAATTTTAAATTTTTTTATTTTAATTATTAATTTTTAAATTTTACTTATTTATTTTTTATTTTTAATTTTTAATTTTTAATTTTTAATTTTATTTTTTAATTCCTAATTTTTAATTTTTAATTTTTTAATATTTAATTTTTAATTTTTAATTTTTAATTTTTAATTTTTAATTTTTAATTTTTAATTTTTAATTTTTAATTTTAATTTTAATTTTTAATTTTTAATTTTTAATTTTTAATTTTTAATTTTTAATTTTTAATTTTTAATTTTTAATTTTAATTTTAATTGTTAATTGTTAATTGTTAATTGTTAATTGTT
>CAVMKG010000338.1:12500-22500 GCA_963682025.1 Cordilura impudica
ATTTTAAATTTTAATTTTTAATTTTTAATTTTTAATTTTTTATTTTTAAATTTTAATTTTTAATTTTTAATTTTTAATTTTTAATTTTTAATTTTTAATTTTTAATTTTTAATTTTTAATTTTTAATTTTTAATTTTTAATTTTTAATTTTTAATTTTTAATTTTTAATTTTTAATTTTTAATTTTTAATTTTTAATTTTTAATTTTTAATTTTTAATTTTTAATTTTTAATTTTTAATTTTTAATTTTTAATTTTTAATTTTTAATTTTTAATTTTTAATTTTTAATTTTTAATTTCTAATTTTTAGTTTTTAATTTTTAATTTTTAATTTTTTTTTTTAATTATTAAATTTTAATTTTTAATTTTTAATTTTTAATTTTTAATTTTTAATTTTTAATTTTTAATTTTTAATTTTTAATTTTTAATTTTTAATTTTTAATTTTTAATTTTTAATTTTTAATTTTTAATTTTTAATTTTTAATTTTTAATTTTTAATTTTTAATTTTTAATTTTTAATTTTTAATTTTTAATTTTTAATTTTTAATTTTTAATTTTTAATTTTTAATTTTTAATTTTTAATTTTTAATTTTTAATTTTTAATTTTTAATTTTTAATTTTTAATTTTTAATTTTTAATTTTTAATTTTTAATTTTTAATTTTTAATTTTTAATTTTTAATTTTTAATTTTTAATTTTTAATTTTTAATTTTTAATTTTTAATTTTTAATTTTTAATTTTTAATTTTTAATTTTTAATTTTTAAAACTTTAATTTTTAATTTTTAATTTTTAATTTTTAATTTTTAATTTTTAATTTTTAATTTTTAATTTTTAATTTTTAATTTTTAATTTTTAATTTTTAATTTTTAATTTTTAATTTTTAATTTTTAATTTTTAATTTTTAATTTTTAATTTTTAATTTTTAATTTTTAATTTTTAATTTTTAATTTTTAATTTTTAATTTTTAATTTTTAATTTTTAATTTTTAATTTTTAATTTTTAATTTTTAATTTTTAATTTTTAATTTTTAATTTTTAATTTTTAATTTTTAATTTTTAATTTTTAATTTTTAATTTTTAATTTTTAATTTTTAATTTTTAATTTTTAATTTTTAATTTTTAATTTTTAATTTTTAATTTTTAATTTTAAATTTTTAATTTTTAACTTTTAATTTTTAATTTTAAATTTTTAATTTTTAATTTTTAATTTTTAATTTTTAATTTTTAATTTTTAATTTTTAATTTTTAATTTTTAATTTTTAATTTTTAATTTTTAATTTTTAATTTTTATTTTTAACTTGTAATTTTTAATTTTTAATTTTTAATTTTTAATTTTTTATTTTTAATTTTTAATTTTTAATTTTTAATTTATAATTTTTAATTTTTAATTTTTAATTTTTAATTTTTAATTTTTAATTTTTAATTTTTAATTTTTAATTTTTAATTTTTAATTTTTAATTTTTAATTTTTAATTTTTAATTTTTAATTTTTAATTTTTAATTTTTAATTTTTAATTTTTAATTTTTAATTTTTAATTTTTAACTTTTAATTTTTAATTTTTAATTTTTAATTTTTAATTTTTAATTTTTAATTTTTAATTTTTATTTTTAATTTTTAATTTTTAATTTTTAATTTTTAATTTTTAATTTTTAATTTTTAATTTTTAATTTTTAATTTTTAATTTTTAATTTTTAATTTTTAATTTTTAATTTTTAAGTTTTAATTTTTAATTTTTAATTTTTAATTTTTAATTTTTAATTTTTAATTTTTTATTTTTAATTTTTAATTTTTAATTTTTAATTTTTAATTTTTAATTTTTAATTTTTAATTTTTAATTTTTAATTTTTTATTTTTAATTTTTAATTTTTAATTATTAATTTTTAATTTTAAATTTTTAATTTTTTAAATTTTTATTTTTAATTTTTACTTTTAATTTTTAATTTTTATTTTTAATTTTTAATTTTTAATTTTTAATTTTTAATTTTTAATTTTTAATTTTTAATTTTTAATTTTTAATTTTTAATTTTTAATTTTTAATTTTTAATTTTTAATTTTTAATTTTTAATTTTTATTTTTTAATTTTTAATTTTTAATCTTAAATTTTTAATTTTTAATTTTTAATTTTTAATTTTTAATTTTTAATTTTTAATTTTTAATTTTTAATTTTTAATTTTTAATTTTTAATTTTTAATTTTTAATTTTTAATTTTTAATTTTTAATTTTTAATTTTTAATTTTTAATTTTTAATTTTTAATTTTTAATTTTTAATTTTTAATTTTTAATTTTTAATTTTTAATTTTTAATTTTTAATTTTTAATTTTTAATTTTTAATTTTTAATTTTTAATTTTTAATTTTTAATTTTTAATTTTTAATTTTTAATGTTTAATTTTAAATTTTTAATTTTAAATTTTTAATTTTTAATTTTTTTTTAATTATTAAATTTTAATTTTTAATTTTTAATTTTTAATTTTTAATTTTTAATTTTTAATTTTTAATTTTTAATATTAAATTTTTAATTTTTAACTTTTAATTTTTAATTTATAATTTTTAATTTTAAATTTTTAATTTTTAATTTTTAATTTTTAATTTTTAATTTTTAATTTTTAATTTTTAATTTTTAATAATAATAATTAGTTATTTATAGTTCGGTTCGAGATCATGTTTACATTTTCTAATACTAGAAAAGATAATACTTTATGCAATGTAAGTTCCCATCTATGGGACGTTTGGCAAAACAAAAAGAGCTTTTTTCACATTACGAGATTTGTAATTGATCAAAGCGATGTTAATGTAGAGAAAGCTATAAATTGGAAAAGCTCAGCTTGTTCATACAAACTCTCGTATATAAAAAGAAAAACATTTCTCATGTTCTTTTCTTTCAAATGTTGAGTTAAATAGTTGATTAAGCATGAGTTGAAGTAATAGGCAGAAGGATGCTGACGATGAACAAGTCGCTTTGTTCGAAAGTAGCTACTCCATCTAGCGCTGTCTTCAATTTTTTCCAAATTTCTCTTACATTGCATAAAGTATTATCTTTTCTAGTATTAGAAAATGTAAACATGATCTCGAACCGAACTATAAATAACTAATTATTATTATTACAACACAAGATCGACAATACATAAAAACTAACATACAAAACATACGGTCCAATGCATATGTGATAAATCTGTTAAGATTTCACATGTCATTACAGTTCCCATCTATGGGACGTTTGGCAAAACAAAAAGAGCTTTTTTCACATTACGAGATTTGTAATTGATCAAAGCGATGTTAATGTAGAGAAAGCTATAAATTGGAAAAGCTCAGCTTGTTCATACAAACTCTCGTATATAAAAAGAAAAACATTTCTCATGTTCTTTTCTTTCAAATGTTGAGTTAAATAGTTGATTAAGCATGAGTTGAAGTAATAGGCAGAAGGATGCTGACGATGAACAAGTCGCTTTGTTCGAAAGTAGCTACTCCATCTAGTGCTGTCTTCAATTTTTTCCAAATTTCTCTTACATTGCATAAAGTATTATCTTTTCTAGTATTAGAAAATGTAAACATGATCTCGAACCGAACTATAAATAACTAATTATTATTATTACAACACAAGATCGACAATACATAAAAACTAACATACAAAACATACGGTCCAATGCATTTGTGATAAATCTGTTAAGATTTCACATGTCATTACAGTTCCCATCTATGGGACGTTTGGCAAAACAAAAAGAGCTTTTTTCACATTACGAGATTTGTAATTGATCAAAGCGATGTTAATGTAGAGAAAGCTATAAATTGGAAAAGCTCAGCTTGTTCATACAAACTCTCGTATATAAAAAGAAAAACATTTCTCATGTTCTTTTCTTTCAAATGTTGAGTTAAATAGTTGATTAAGCATGAGTTGAAGTAATAGGCAGAAGGATGCTGGCAGAAGGATGCTGACGATGAACAAGTCGCTTTGTTCGAAAGTAGCTACTCCATCTAGCGCTGTCTTCAATTTTTTCCAAATTTCTCTTACATTGCATAAAGTATTATCTTTTCTAGTATTAGAAAATGTAAACATGATCTCGAACCGAACTATAAATAACTAATTATTATTATTACAACACAAGATCGACAATACATAAAAACTAACATACAAAACATACGGTCCAATGCATTTGTGATAAATCTGTTAAGATTTCACATGTCATTACAGTTCCCATCTATGGGACGTTTGGCAAAACAAAAAGAGCTTTTTTCACATTACGAGATTTGTAATTGATCAAAGCGATGTTAATGTAGAGAAAGCTATAAATTGGAAAAGCTCAGCTTGTTCATACAAACTCTCGTATATAAAAAGAAAAACATTTCTCATGTTCTTTTCTTTCAAATGTTGAGTTAAATAGTTGATTAAGCATGAGTTGAAGTAATAGGCAGAAGGATGCTGACGATGAACAAGTCGCTTTGTTCGAAAGTAGCTACTCCATCTAGCGCTGTCTTCAATTTTTTCCAAATTTCTCTTACATTGCATAAAGTATTATCTTTTCTAGTATTAGAAAATGTAAACATGATCTCGAACCGAACTATAAATAACTAATTATTATTATTACAACACAAGATCGACAATACATAAAAACTAACATACAAAACATACGGTCCAATGCATTTGTGATAAATCTGTTAAGATTTCACATGTCATTACAGTTCCCATCTATGGGACGTTTGGCAAAACAAAAAGAGCTTTTTTCACATTACGAGATTTGTAATTGATCAAAGCGATGTTAATGTAGAGAAAGCTATAAATTGGAAAAGCTCAGCTTGTTCATACAAACTCTCGTATATAAAAAGAAAAACATTTCTCATGTTCTTTTCTTTCAAATGTTGAGTTAAATAGTTGATTAAGCATGAGTTGAAGTAATAGGCAGAAGGATGCTGACGATGAACAAGTCGCTTTGTTCGAAAGTAGCTACTCCATCTAGCGCTGTCTTCAATTTTTTCCAAATTTCTCTTACATTGCATAAAGTATTATCTTTTCTAGTATTAGAAAATGTAAACATGATCTCGAACCGAACTATAAATAACTAATTATTATTATTATTACAACACAAGATCGACAATACATAAAAATTTAATTTTTAATTTTTAATTTTTAATTTTTAATTTTTAATTTTTAATTTTTAATTTTTAATTTTTATTTTTAACTTGTAATTTTTAATTTTTAATTTTTAATTTATAATTTTTAATTTTTAATTTTTAATTTTTAATTTTTAATTTTTAATTTTTAATTTTTAATTTTTAATTTATAATTTTTAATTTTTAATTTTTAATTTTTAATTTTTAATTTTTATTTTTAACTTGTAATTTTTAATTTTTAATTTTTAATTTTTAATTTTTAATTTTTAATTTTTAATTTATAATTTTTAATTTTTAATTTTTAATTTTTAATTTTTAATTTTTAATTTTTAATTTTTAATTTTTAATTTTTAATTTTTAATTTTTAATTTTTAATTTTTAATTTTTAATTTTTAATTTTTAATTTTTAATTTTTAATTTTTAATTTTTAATTTTTAATTTTTAATTTTTAATTTTTAATTTTTAATTTTTAATTTTTAATTTTTAATTTTTAATTTTTAATTTTTAATTTTTAATTTTTAATTTTTAATTTTTAATTTTTAATTTTTAATTTTTAATTTTTAATTTTTAATTTTTAATTTTTAATTTTTAATTTTTAATTTTTAATTTTTAATTTTTAATTTTTAATTTTTAATTTTTAATTTTTAATTTTTAATTTTTAATTTTTAATTTTTAATTTTTAATTTTTAATTTTAAATTTTTAATTTTTAACTTTTAATTTTTAATTTTTAATTTTAAATTTTTAATTTTTAATTTTTAATTTTTAATTTTTAATTTTTAATTTTTAATTTTTAATTTTTAATTTTTAATTTTTAATTTTTAATTTTTAATTTTTAATTTTTATTTTTAACTTGTAATTTTTAATTTTTAATTTTTAATTTTTAATTTTTAATTTTTAATTTATAATTTTTAATTTTTAATTTTTAATTTTTAATTTTTAATTTTTAATTTTTAATTTTTAATTTTTAATTTTTAATTTTTAATTTTTAATTTTTAATTTTTAATTTTTAATTTTTAATTTTTAATTTTTAATTTTTAATTTTTAATTTTTAACTTTTAATTTTTAATTTTTAATTTTTAATTTTTAATTTTTAATTTTTAATTTTTAATTTTTAATTTTTAATTTTTAATTTTTATTTTTAATTTTTAATTTTTAATTTTTAATTTTTAATTTTTAATTTTTAATTTTTAATTTTTAATTTTTAATTTTTAATTTTTAATTTTTAATTTTTAATTTTTAATTTTTAATTTTTAATTTTTAATTTTTAATTTTTAATTTTTAAGTTTTAATTTTTAATTTTTAATTTTTAATTTTTAATTTTTTATTTTTAATTTTTAATTTTTAATTTTTAATTTTTAATTTTTAATTTTTAATTTTTAATTTTTAATTTTTAATTTTTAATTTTTAATTTTTAATTTTTTATTTTTAATTTTTAATTTTTAATTTTTAATTTTTAATTTTAAATTTTTAATTTTTTAAATTTTTATTTTTAATTTTTACTTTTAATTTTTAATTTTAATTTTTAATTTTTAATTTTTAATTTTTAATTTTTAATTTTTATTTTTTAATTTTTAATTTTTAATCTTAAATTTTTAATTTTTAATTTTTAATTTTTAATTTTTAATTTTTAATTTTTAATTTTTAATTTTTAATTTTTAATTTTTAATTTTTAATTTTTAATTTTTAATTTTTAATTTTTAATTTTTAATTTTTAATTTTTAATTTTTAATTTTTAATTTTTAATTTTTAATTTTTAATTTTTAATTTTTAATTTTTAATTTTTAATTTTTAATTTTTAATTTTTAATTTTTAATTTTTAATTTTTAATTTTTAATTTTAAATTTTATATTTTTAATTTTAAATTTTTAATTTTTAATTTTTTTTTAATTATTAAATTTTAATTTTTAATTTTTAATTTTTAATTTTTAATTTTTAATTTTTAATTTTTAATTTTTAATTTTTAATTTTTAATTTTTAATATTAAATTTTTAATTTTTAACTTTTAATTTTTAATTTATAATTTTTAATTTTAAATTTTTAATTTTTAATTTTTAATTTTTAATTTTTAATTTTTAATTTTTAATTTTTAATTTTTAATTTTTAATTTTTAATTTTTAATTTTTAATTTTTAATTTTTAATAATAATAATTAGTTATTTATAGTTCGGTTCGAGATCATGTTTACATTTTCTAATACTAGAAAAGATAATACTTTATGCAATGTAAGTTCCCATCTATGGGACGTTTGGCAAAACAAAAAGAGCTTTTTTCACATTACGAGATTTGTAATTGATCAAAGCGATGTTAATGTAGAGAAAGCTATAAATTGGAAAAGCTCAGCTTGTTCATACAAACTCTCGTATATAAAAAGAAAAACATTTCTCATGTTCTTTTCTTTCAAATGTTGAGTTAAATAGTTGATTAAGCATGAGTTGAAGTAATAGGCAGAAGGATGCTGACGATGAACAAGTCGCTTTGTTCGAAAGTAGCTACTCCATCTAGCGCTGTCTTCAATTTTTTCCAAATTTCTCTTACATTGCATAAAGTATTATCTTTTCTAGTATTAGAAAATGTAAACATGATCTCGAACCGAACTATAAATAACTAATTATTATTATTACAACACAAGATCGACAATACATAAAAACTAACATACAAAACATACGGTCCAATGCATATGTGATAAATCTGTTAAGATTTCACATGTCATTACAGTTCCCATCTATGGGACGGTTGGCAAAACAAAAAGAGCTTTTTTCACATTACGAGATTTGTAATTGATCAAAGCGATGTTAATGTAGAGAAAGCTATAAATTGGAAAAGCTCAGCTTGTTCATACAAACTCTCGTATATAAAAAGAAAAACATTTCTCATGTTCTTTTCTTTCAAATGTTGAGTTAAATAGTTGATTAAGCATGAGTTGAAGTAATAGGCAGAAGGATGCTGACGATGAACAAGTCGCTTTGTTCGAAAGTAGCTACTCCATCTAGTGCTGTCTTCAATTTTTTCCAAATTTCTCTTACATTGCATAAAGTATTATCTTTTCTAGTATTAGAAAATGTAAACATGATCTCGAACCGAACTATAAATAACTAATTATTATTATTACAACACAAGATCGACAATACATAAAAACTAACATACAAAACATACGGTCCAATGCATTTGTGATAAATCTGTTAAGATTTCACATGTCATTACAGTTCCCATCTATGGGACGTTTGGCAAAACAAAAAGAGCTTTTTTCACATTACGAGATTTGTAATTGATCAAAGCGATGTTAATGTAGAGAAAGCTATAAATTGGAAAAGCTCAGCTTGTTCATACAAACTCTCGTATATAAAAAGAAAAACATTTCTCATGTTCTTTTCTTTCAAATGTTGAGTTAAATAGTTGATTAAGCATGAGTTGAAGTAATAGGCAGAAGGATGCTGACGATGAACAAGTCGCTTTGTTCGAAAGTAGCTACTCCATCTAGCGCTGTCTTCAATTTTTTTCCAAATTTCTCTTACATTGCATAAAGTATTATCTTTTCTAGTATTAGAAAATGTAAACATGATCTCGAACCGAACTATAAATAACTAATTATTATTATTACAACACAAGATCGACAATACATAAAAACTAACATACAAAACATACGGTCCAATGCATTTGTGATAAATCTGTTAAGATTTCACATGTCATTACAGTTCCCATCTATGGGACGTTTGGCAAAACAAAAAGAGCTTTTTTCACATTACGAGATTTGTAATTGATCAAAGCGATGTTAATGTAGAGAAAGCTATAAATTGGAAAAGCTCAGCTTGTTCATACAAACTCTCGTATATAAAAAGAAAAACATTTCTCATGTTCTTTTCTTTCAAATGTTGAGTTAAATAGTTGATTAAGCATGAGTTGAAGTAATAGGCAGAAGGATGCTGACGATGAACAAGTCGCTTTGTTCGAAAGTAGCTACTCCATCTAGCGCTGTCTTCAATTTTTTCCAAATTTCTCTTACATTGCATAAAGTATTATCTTTTCTAGTATTAGAAAATGTAAACATGATCTCGAACCGAACTATAAATAACTAATTATTATTATTACAACACAAGATCGACAATACATAAAAACTAACATACAAAACATACGGTCCAATGCATTTGTGATAAATCTGTTAAGATTTCACATGTCATTACAGTTCCCATCTATGGGACGTTTGGCAAAACAAAAAGAGCTTTTTTCACATTACGAGATTTGTAATTGATCAAAGCGATGTTAATGTAGAGAAAGCTATAAATTGGAAAAGCTCAGCTTGTTCATACAAACTCTCGTATATAAAAAGAAAAACATTTCTCATGTTCTTTTCTTTCAAATGTTGAGTTAAATAGTTGATTAAGCATGAGTTGAAGTAATAGGCAGAAGGATGCTGACGATGAACAAGTCGCTTTGTTCGAAAGTAGCTACTCCATCTAGCGCTGTCTTCAATTTTTTCCAAATTTCTCTTACATTGCATAAAGTATTATCTTTTCTAGTATTAGAAAATGTAAACATGATCTCGAACCGAACTATAAATAACTAATTATTATTATTATTACAACACAAGATCGACAATACATAAAAATTTAATTTTTAATTTTTAATTTTTAATTTTTAATTTTTAATTTTTAATTTTTAATTTTTATTTTTAACTTGTAATTTTTAATTTTTAATTTTTAATTTTTAATTTATAATTTTTAATTTTTAATTTTTAATTTTTAATTTTTAATTTTTAATTTTTAATTTTTAATTTTTAATTTTTAATTTATAATTTTTAATTTTTAATTTTTAATTTTTAATTTTTAATTTTTAATTTTTATTTTTATTTTTTAACTTGTAATTTTTAATTTTTAATTTTTAATTTTTAATTTTTAATTTTTA
>CAVMKG010000339.1:0-2500 GCA_963682025.1 Cordilura impudica
AAAAATAAAAATTAGAAATTAAAAACTAAAAATTAAAATAAAATTAAAATAAAAATTAAAAATTAAAAGTTAAAAATTAAAAATTAAAAATTAAAAATTAAAAATTAAAAATTAAAAAAAATTAAAAATTAAAAAAAAATTAAAAGTTAAAAATTAAAAATTAAAATTTAAAAATTAAAAATTAAAAATTAAAATTAAAAATTGAAAATTAAAAATGAAAAATTAAAAATTCAAAATTAAAAGTAAAAATTAAAAATTCAAAATTAAAAGTTAAAAGTTAAAAATTAAAAATTAAAAATTAAAAATTATAAATTATAAATTAAAAATTAAAAATTAAAAATTAAAAATTAAAAATTAAAAATTAAAAATTAAAAATTAAAAATTAAAAATTAAAAATTAAAAATTAAAAATTAAAAGATAAAAGTTAAAAATTAAAAATTAAAATTAGAAATTAAAAATTAAAAATTTAAATTAAAAGTTAAATTTAAAATTAAAAATTAAAAAATAAAAATTAAAAACTTAAAAATTAAAAATTAATAATTAAAAATTAAAAATTAAAAATTTAAAATTTAAAATTAAAAATTAAAAATTAAAAATTAAAATTTGAAAATTAAAATTTAAAAATTAAAAATTAAAAATTAAAAATTATAAATTAAAATTAAAATTAAAAATTAAAAATTTAAAATTAAAAATTAAAAATTAGAACTTAAAAATTAAAAGTTAAAATTAAAAATTAAAAATTAAAATTTAAAAATTAAAATTAAAAATTAAAAATTAAAAATTAAAAATTAAAAATTAAAAATTAAAAATTACAAATTACAAATTAAAAATTAAAAATTAAAAATTAAAAATTGAAAATTAAAAATGAAAAATGAAAAATGAAAAATTAAAAATTAAAAATTAAAAATTAAAAATTAAAAATTAAAAATTAAAAATTACAAATTAAAAATTAAAAATTAAAAATTAAAAATTGAAAATTAAAAATGAAAAATGAAAAATTAAAAATTAAAAATTAAAAATTAAAAATTAAAAATTAAAAATTAAAAATTAAAAATTAAAAATTAAAAATTAAAAATTAAAAATTAAAAATTAAAAATTAAAAATTAAAAATTAAAAATTAAAAACTAAAAATTAAAAATTAAAAATTAAAAATTAAAAATTAAAAATTAAAAATTAAAAATTAAAAATTAAAATTAAAAATTAAAAATTAAAAATTAAAAATTAAAAATTAAAAATTAAAAATTAAAAATTAAAAATTAAAAATTAAAAATTAAAAATTAAAAATTAAAAATTAAAAATTAAAAATTAAAAATTAAAAATTAAAAATTAAAAATTAAAAATTAAAAATTAAAAATTAAAAATTAAAAATTAAAAATTAAAAATTAAAAATTAAAAATTAAAAATTAAAAATTAAAAATTAAAAATTAAAAATTAAAAATTAAAAATTAAAAATTAAAAATTAAAAATTAAAAATTAAAAATTAAAAATTAAAAATTAAAAATTAAAAATTAAAAATTAAAAATTAAAAATTAAAAATTAAAAATTAAAAATTAAAAATTAAAAATTAAAAATTAAAAATTAAAAATTAAAAATTAAAAATTAAAAATTAAAAATTAAAAATTAAAAATTAAAAATTAAAAATTAAAAATTAAAAATTAAAAATTAAAAATTAAAAATTAAAAATTAAAAATTAAAAACTAAAAGTTAAAAGTTAAAAGTTAAAAGTTAAAAATTAAAAATTAGAAATTAAAAATTAAAAATTTTAAATTAAAAGTTAAATTTAAAAATTAAAAATTAAAAAAAAAATTAAAAACTTAAAAATTAAAAATTAATAATTAAAAATTAAAAATTAAAAATTAAAAATTAAAAATTAAAAATTAAAAATTAGATATTAAAAATTAAAAATTGAAAATTAAAAATTAAAAATTAAAAATAAAAATTAAAAATTAATAAATATAAATTAAAAATTAAAAATTAAAAATTAAAAATTAAAAACTAAAAATTAAAAATTAAAAACTAAAAATTTAAAATTAAAAATAAAAATTAAAAATTAAAAATAAAAAATTAAAAATTTAAAATTAAAAATTAAAAATTAAAAATTAAAAATTAAAAATTAAAAATTAAAAATTAAAAATTAAAAATTAAAAATTAAAAATTAAAAATTAGAACTTAAAAATTAAAAGTTAAAAATTAAAAATTAAAAATTAAAATTAAAAAATTAAAAATTAAAATTTAAAATTAAAAATTAAAAATTGAAAATTAAAAATTAAAAATTAAAAATTAAAAATTAAAAATTAAAAATTAAAAATTAAAAATTAAAAACTAAAAGTTAAAAGTTAAAAATTAAAAATTAAAATTTTAAAATTAAAAGTTAAATTTAAAAATTAAAAATTAAAAAATAAAAATTAAAAACTTAAAAATTAAAAATTAATAATTAAAAATAAAAAATTAAAAATTAAAAATTAGAAATTAAAAATTAAAAATTAAAAATAAAAAATTA
>CAVMKG010000339.1:15000-17500 GCA_963682025.1 Cordilura impudica
AAATTAAAAATTAAAAATTAAAAATTAAAAATTAAAAATTAAAAATTAAAAATTAAAAATTAAAAATTAAAAATTAAAAATTAAAAATTAAAAATTAAAAATTAAAAATTAAAAATTAGAACTTAAAAATTAAAAGTTAAAAATTAAAAATTAAAATTAAAAAATTAAAAAATTAAAAATTAAAATTTAAAATTAAAAATTAAAAATTGAAAATTAAAAATGAAAAATTAAAATTAAAAATTAAAAATTAAAAATTAAAAATTAAAAATTAAAAATTAAAAATTAAAAGTTAAAAGTTAAAAGTTAAAAATTAAAAATTAAAAATTAAAAATTTAAAATTAAAAGTTAAATTTAAAAATTAAAAATTAAAAATTAAAAATTAAAAAATAAAAATTAAAAATTAAAATTAAAAATTAAAAATTAAAAATTAAAAATTTAAAATTTAAAATTAAAAATTAAAAATTAAAATTTGAAAATTAAAATTTAAAAATTAAAAATTAAAAATTAAAAATTAAAAATTAAAAATTAAAAATGAAAAATGAAAAATTAAAAATTTAAAATTAAAAATTAAAAATTAGAACTTAAAAAGTAAAAGTTAAAAATTAAAAATTAAAAATTAAAAATTAAAAATTAAAATTTGAAAATTAAAAATTAAAATTAAAAATTAAAAATTAAAAATTAAAAATTGAAAATTAAAAATGAAAAATGAAAAATTAAAAATTAAAAATTAAAAATTAAAAATTAAAAATTAAAAATTAAAAATTAGAACTTAAAAATTAAAAGTTAAAAATTAAAAATTAAAATTTAAAAATAAAAATTAAAAATTAAAAATTAAAAATTGAAAATTAAAAATGAAAAATTAAAAATTAAAAATTAAAAATTAAAAATTAAAAAATAAAAATTAAAAATTAATAATTAAAAATTCAAAATTAAAAATTAAAAATTAAAAATTAAAAATTAAAAATTAAAAATTATAAATTTAAAATTAGAACTTAAAAATTAAAAGTTAAAAATTAAACATTAAAAATTAAAATTTAAAAATTAAAAATTAAAAATTAAAAATTAAAATTAAAAATTAAAAATTGAAAATTAAAAATGAAAAATTAAAAATTAAAAATTAAAAATTAAAAATTAAAAATTAAAAATTAAAAATTAAAAATTAAAAATTAAAAATTAAAAATTAAAAATTAAAAATTAAAAATTAAAAATTAAAAATTAAAAATTAAAAATTAAAAATTAAAAATTAAAAGTTAAAAGCTAAAAATTAAAAATTAAAAATTAAAAATTATAAATTAAAAATTAAAAACTAAAAATTAAAAATTAAAAATTAAAAATTAAAAATAAAAAATTAATAATTAAAAATTAAAAACTAAAAATTAAAATTTAAAAATAAAAAATAAAAATTAAAAATTAAAAATTAAAAATTAAAAATTAAAAATTAAAAACTAAAAATTAAAAATTAAAATTAAAAATTAAAAATAAAAATTAAAAATTAAAAATTAAAAATTAAAAATTAAAAATTAAAAATTAAAAATTAAAAATTAAAAATTAAAAATTAACAATTAAAAATTAAAAATTAAAAATTAAAAATTAAAAATTAAAAATTAAAAATTAAAAATTAAAAATTAAAAATTAAAAATTAAAAATTAAAAATTAAAAATTAAAAATTAAAAATTGAAAATTAAAAATGAAAAATTAAAAATTAAAAATTAAAAATTAAATATTAATTAAAAATTAAAAATTAAAAATTAAAAATTAAAAATTAAAAATTAAAAATTAAAAATTAAAAGTTAAAAATTAAAAATTAAAAATTAAAAATTAAAAATTAAAAATTAAAAATTAAAAATTAAAAATTAAAAATTAAAAATTAAAAATTGAAAATTAAAAATTAAAAATTAAAAATTAAAAATTAAAAATTAAAAATTAAAAATTAAAAATTAAAAATTAAAAATTAAAAATTAAAAATTAAAAATTAAAAATTAAAAATTAAAAATTAAAAATTAAAAATTAAAAATTAAAAATTAAAAATTAAAAATTCAAAATTAAAAACTAAAAGTTAAAAGTTAAAAACTAAAAATTAAAAATTATAAATTATGAATTATAAATTAAAAATTAAAAATTAAAAAATAAAAATTAAAAATTAAAAATTAAAAATACAAAATTAAAAATTAAAAATTAAAAACTAAAAATTAAAAATTAAAAATAAAAAATAAAAATTAAAAATTAAAAATTAAAAACTAAAAATTAAAAATTAAAAATTAAAAATTAAAAATAAAAATTAAAAATTGAAAATTAGAAATTAAAAATTAAAAATTAAAAATTAAAAAATAAAAATTAAAAATTAAAAATTAAAAATTAAAAATTAAAAATTAAAAATTAAAAATTAAAAATTAAAAATTAAAAATTAAAAATTAAAGATTAAAAATTAAAAATTAAAAATTAAAAATTAGAACTTAAAAATTAAAAGTTAAAAATTAAAAATTAAAATTTAAAAATTAAA
>CAVMKG010000339.1:35000-40000 GCA_963682025.1 Cordilura impudica
AATTAAAAATTAAAAATTAGAAATTAAAAATTAAAAATTAAAAATTAAAAATTAAAAATTAAAAATTAAAAATTAAAAATTAAAAATTAAAAATTAAAAATTAAAAATTAAAAATTTAAAATTAAAAATTAAAAATTTTAAATTAGAACTTAAAAATTAAAAATTAAAAATTAAAATTTAAAAATTAAAAATTAAAAATTAAAAATTAAAAATTAAAAATTAAAAATTAAAAATTAAAAATTAAAAATTAAAATTTAAAAATTAAAAATTAAAAATTAAAAATTAAAAACTAAGAATTAAAAATTAAAAATTACAAATTAAAAATTAAAAATTAAAAATTAAAAATTAAAAATTAAAAATTAAAAATTAAAAATTAAAAATTAAAAATTAAAAATTAAAAATTAAAAATTAAAAATTAAAAATTAAAAATTAAAAATTAAAAATTAAAAATTAAAAATTAAAAATTAAAAATTAAAAATTAAAAATTAAAAATTAAAAATTAAATATTAAAAATTAAAAATTAAAAATTAAAAATTTAAAATTAAAAATTTAAAATTATAAAAATTAAAAATTAAAAATTAAAAATTAAAAATTAAAAATTAAAAATTAAAAATTAAAAATTAAAAATTAAAAATTAAAAATTAAAAATTAAAAATTAAAAATTAAAAATTAAAAATTAAAAATTAAAAATTAAAAATTAAAAATTAAAAATTAAAAATTAAAAATTAAAAATTAAAAATTAAAAATTAAAAATTAAAAATTAAAAATTAAAAATTAAAAATTAATTAAATTAAAAATTAAAAATTAATAATTAAAAATTAAAAATTAAAAATTAAAAATTAAAAATTAAAAATTAATAATTAAAAATTAATAATTAAAAATTAAAAATTAAAAATTAAAAATTAGAAATTAAAAATTAAAAATTAAAAATAAAAAATTAAAATTTAAAAATAAAAATTAAAAATTAAAAATTAAAAATTAAAAATTAAAAATTAAAAATTGAAAATTAAAAATGAAAAATTAAAAATTAAAAATTAAAAATTAAAAATTAAAAATTAAAAATTAAAAATTAAAAATTAAAAATTAAAAATTAAAAAATAAAAATTAAAAATTAATAATTAAAAATTCAAAATTCAAAATTAAAAATTAAAAATTAAAAATTAAAAATTAAAAATTAAAAATTAAAAATTAATAATTATAAATTTAAAATTAGAACTTAAAAATTAAAAGTTAAAAATTAAACATTAAAAATTAAAATTTAAAAATTAAAAATTAAAATTAAAAATTATAAATTGAAAATTAAAGGTGAAAAATTAAAAATTAAAAATTAAAAATTAAAAATTAAAAATTAAAAATTAAAAATTAAAAATTAAAAATTAAAAGTTAAAATTTAAAAATTAAAAATTAAAAATTAAAAATTAAAAACTAAAAATTAAAATTAAAAATAAAAAATTAAAAATTAAAAATTAAAAACTAAAAATTAAAAATTAAAAATAAAAATTAAAAATTTAAAATTAAAAATTAAAAACTAAAAATTAAAAATTAAAAATAAAAATTAAAAATTAAAAATTAAAAATTAAAAATTAAAAATTAAAAATTAAAAATTAAAAATTAAAAATTAAAAATTAAAAATTAAAAATTAAAAATTAAAAATTAAAAATTAAAAATTAAAAATTAAAAATTAAAAATTAAAAATTAAAAATTAAAAATTAAAAATTAAAAATTAAAAATTTAAAATTTAAAATAAAAAATTAAAAATTAAAAAATAAAAAATTGAAAATTAAAAATGAAAAATTAAAAATTAAAAATTAAAAATAAAAAACTAAAAATTAAAAATTAAAAATTAAAAATTAGAAATTAAAAATTAAAAATTAAAAATTAAAAATTAAAAATTAAAAATTAAAAATTAAAAATTAAAAATTTAAAATTAAAAATTAAAAATTTTAAATTAGAACTTAAAAATTAAAAATTAAAAATTAAAATTTAAAAATTAAAAATTAAAAATTAAAAATTAAAAATTAAAAATTAAAAATTAAAAATTAAAAATTAAAAATTAAAAATTAAAAATTAAAAATTAAAAATTAAAAAATAAAAAATTAAAATTAAACATTAAAAATTAAAAATTAAAAATTAAAAATTAAAAATTAGAAATTAAAAATTAAAAATTAAAAATTTTAAATTTAAAATTAGAACTTAAAAATTAAAAATTAAAAATTAGAACTTAAAAATTAAAAGTTAAAATTAAAAATTAAAAATTAAAATTTAAAATTAAAAATTAAAAATTGAAAATTAATAATGAAAAATTAAAAATTAAAAATTAAATATTAAAAATTAAAAATTAAAAATTAAAATTAAAAATTTAAAATTAAAAATTAAAAATTGAAAATTTAAAATTAAAAATTAAAAATTAAAAATTAAAAATTAAAAATTAAAAATTAAAAATTAAAAATTAAAAATTAAAAATTAAAAATTAAAAATTAAAAATTAAAAATTAAAAATTAAAATTAAAAATTAAAAATTAAAAATTAAAAATTAAAAATTAAAAATTAAAAATTAAAAATTAAAAATTAAAAATTAAAAATTAAAAATTAAAAATTAAAAATTAAAAATTAAAAAATAAAAATTAAAAATTAAAAATTAAAAATTAAAAATTAAAAATTAAAAATTAAAAATTAAAAATTAAAAATTAAAAATTAAAAATTAAAAATTAAAAATTAAAAATTAAAAATTAAAAATTAAAAATTAAAAATTAAAAATTAAAAATTAAAAATTAAAAATTTAAAATTAAAAGTTAAAAATTAAAAATTAAAAATTAAAAATTAAAAATTAAAAATTAAAAATTAAAAATTAAAAATTAAAAATTAAAAATTAAAAATTAGAAATTAAAAATTAAAAATTTAAAATTAAAAGTTAAATTTAAAAATTAAAAATTAAAAAATAAAAATTAAAAACTTAAAAATTAATAAAAATTAAAAAAATTAAAAATTAAAAATTAAAAATTAAAAATTAAAAATGAAAAATTAGAAATTAAAAATTAAAAATTAAAAATTAAAAATTAAAAATTGAAAATTAAAAATTATAAATTAAAATTAAAAATTTTAAATTAAAAATTAAAAATTAAAAATTAAAAATTAAAAATTAAAAATTAAAAATTAAAAATTAAAAACTAAAAATTAAAAATTAAAAATTAAAAATTAAAAATTAAAAATTAAAAATTAAAAATTAAAAATTAAAAATTAAAAATTAAAAATTAAAAATTAAAAATTAAAAATTAAAAATTAAAAATTAAAAATTAAAAATTAAAAATTAAAAATTAAAAATTAAAAATTAAAAATTAAAAATTAAAAATTAAAAATTAAAAATTAAAAATTAAAAATTAAAAATTAAAAATTAAAAATTAAAAATTAAAAATTAAAAATTAAAAATTAAAAATTGAAAATTAAAAATTAAAAATTAAATATGAAAAATTAAAAATTAAAAATTAAAAATTAAAATTTAAAAATTAAAAATTAAAAATTAAAAATTATAAATTAAAAATTAAGAATTAAAAATTAAAAATTAAAAATTAAAAATTAAAAATTAAAAATTAAAAATTAAAAATTAAAAAATAAAAATTAAAAATTAAAAATTAAAAATTAAAAATTAAAAATTAAAAATTAAAAATTAAAAATTAAAAATTAAAAATTAAAAATTAAAAATTAAAAATTAAAAATTTAAAATTAAAAATTAAAAATTAAAAATTAAAAATTAAAAATTAAAAATTAAAAATTAAAAATTAAAAATTAAAAATTAAAAATTAAAAATTAAAAATTAAAAATTAAAAATTAAAAATTAAAAATTAAAAATTAAAAATTAAAAATTAAAAATTAAAAATTAAAAATTAAAAATTAAAAATTAAAAATTAAAAATTAAAAATTAAAAATTAAAAATTAAAAATTAAAAATTAAAAATTAAAAATTAAAAATTAAAAATTAAAAATTAAAAATTAAAAATTAAAAATTAAAAATTAAAAATTAAAAATTAAAAATTAAAAATTAAAAATTAAAAATTAAAAATTAAAAATTAAAAATTAAAAATTAAAAATTAAAAATTAAAAATTAAAAATTAAAAATTAAAAATTAAAAATTAAAAATTAAAAATTAAAAATTAAAAATTAAAAATTAAAAATTAAAAATTAAAAATTAAAAATTAAAAATTAAAAATTAAAAATTAAAAATTAAAAATTAAAAATTAAAAATTAAAAATTAAAAATTAAAAATTAAAAATTAAAAATTAAAAATTAAAAATTAATTAAATTAAAAATTAAAAATTAATAATTAAAAATTAAAAATTAATAATTAAAAATTTAAAATTAATAATTAAAAATTAAAAATTAAAAATTAAAAATTAAAAATTAAAAATTAAAAATTAGAAATTAAAAATTAAAAATTAAAAATTAAAAATTAAAAATAAAAAATTAAAAATTAAAAATTAAAAACTAAAAATTAAAAATTAAAAATAAAAATTAAAAATTAAATATTAAAAATTAAAAATTAAAAATTAAAAATTAAAAATTAAAAATTAAAAATTAAAAATTAAAAATTAAAAATTAAAAATTAAAAATTAAAAATTAAAAATTAAAAACTAAAAATTAAAAATTAAAAATTAAAAATAAAATTAAAAATTAAAAATTAAAAATTAAAAATTAAAAATTAAAAATTAAAAATTAAAAATTTAAATTAAAAATTTAAATTAAAAATTAAAAATTAAAAAATAAAAATTAAAAATTTATAATTAAAAATTAAAAATTAAAAATTAAAAATTAGAACTTAAAAATTTAAAGTTAAAAATTAAAAATTAAAATTTAAAAATTAAAAATTAAAAATTAAAAATTAAAAATTAAAAATTAAAAATTAAAAATTAAAAATTAAAAATTAAAAATTAAAAATTAAAAATTAAAAATTAAAAATTAAAAATTAAAAATTAAAAATTAAAAATTAAAAATTAAAAATTAAAAATTA
>CAVMKG010000339.1:45000-55000 GCA_963682025.1 Cordilura impudica
AAAAATTAAAATTAAAATTATAAATAAAAACTAAAAATTAAAAATTAAAAATTTAAAATTTAAAATTTAAAATTAGAACTTAAAAATTAAAAGTTAAAAATTAAAAATTAAAATTTAAAAATTAAAAATTAAAATTAAAAATTAAAAATTAAAAATTAAAAATTAAAAATTAAAAATTGAAAATTAAAAATTAAAAATTAAAATTTAAAAATTAAAAATTAAAAATTAAAATTAAAATAAAAAATTAAAAATTAAAAATTAAAAATTAAAAATTAAAAATTAAAAATTGAAAATTAAAAATTAAAAATTAAAAATTAAAAATTAAAAGTTAAAAATTAAAAAATTTAAAATTAAAAATTAAAAATTTAAAATTAAAAGTTAAATTTATAAATTAAAAATTAAAAAATAAAAATTAAAAACTTAAAAATTAAAAATTAATAATTAAAAATTAAAAATTAAAAATTAAAAATTAAAAATTAAAAATTAAAAATTAAAAATTAAAAATTAAAAATCAAAAATTAAAAATTAAAAATTAAAAATTAAAAATTAAAAATTAAAAATTAAAAATTAAAAATTAAAAATTAAAAATTAAAAATTAAAAATTAAAAATTAAAAATTAAAAATTAAAAATTAAAAATTAAAAATTAAAAATTAAAAAATAAAAATTAAAAATTAAAATTAAAAAATAAAAATTTAAAATTAAAAATTAAAAATTAAAAATTAGAACTTAAAAATTAAAAATTAAAAATTAAAAATTAAAAATTAAAAATTAAGAATTAAAAATTAAAAATTAAAAATTAAAAATTAAAAATTAAAAATTGAAAATTAAAAATTAAAAATTAAAAATTAAAATTTAAAAATTAAAAATTAAAAATTAAAAATTAAAAATTAAAAATTAAAAATTAAAAATTAAAAATTAAGAATTAAAAATTAAAAATTAAAAATTAAAAATTAAAATTTAAAAATTAAAAATAAAAAATTATTTAAATTAAAAATTAATAATTAAAAATTAAAAATTAAAAATTAAGAATTAAAAATTAATAATTAAAAATTAAAAATTAAAAAATTAATAATTAATAATTAAAAATAAAAAATTAAAAATTAAAAATAAAAAATTAAAAATTAAAAATTAAAAATTAAAAATTAAAAATTAGAAATTAAAAATTAAAAATTAAAAATAAAAAATTAAAAATTAAAAATTAAAAACTAAAAATTAAAAATTAAAAATTGAAAATTAAAAATTAAAAATTAAAAATTAAAAATTAAAAATTAAAAATTAAAAATTAAAATTTAAAAATTAAAAATTAAAAATTAAAAATTAAAAATTTAAAATTAAAAGTTAAATTTATAAATTAAAAATTAAAAAATAAAAATTAAAAACTTAAAAATTAAAAATTAATAATTAAAAATTAAAAATTAAAAATTAAAAATTAAAAATTAAAAATTAAAAATTAAAAATTAAAAATTAAAAATTAAAAATTAAAAATTAAAAATTAAAAATTAAAAATTAAAAATTAAAAATTAAAAATTAAAAATTAAAAATTAAAAATTAAAAATTAAAAATTAAAAATTAAAAATTAAAAATTAAAAATTAAAAATTAAAAAATAAAAATTAAAAATTAAAATTAAAAAATAAAAATTTAAAATTAAAAATTAAAAATTAAAAATTAGAACTTAAAAATTAAAAATTAAAAATTAAAAATTAAAAATTAAGAATTAAAAATTAAAAATTAAAAATTGAAAATTAAAAATTAAAAATTAAAAATTAAAATTTAAAAATTAAAAATTAAAAATTAAAAATTAAGAATTAAAAATTAAAAATTAAAAATTAAAATTTAAAAATTAAAAATAAAAAATTATTTAAATTAAAAATTAATAATTAAAAATTAAAAATTAAAAATTAAGAATTAAAAATTAATAATTAAAAATTAAAAATTAAAAAATTAATAATTAATAATTAAAAATTAAAAATTAAAAATAAAAAATAAAAAGTTAAAAATTAAAAATTAAAAATTAAAAATTAGAAATTAAAAATTAAAAATAAAAAATTAAAAATTAAAAACTAAAAATTAAAAATTGAAAATTAAAAATTAAAAATTAAAAATTAAAAATTAAAAATTAAAAATTAAAAATTAAAAATTAAAAATTAAAAATTAAAATTTAAAAATTAAAAATTTAAAATTAAAAGTTAAATTTATAAATTAAAAATTAAAAAATAAAAATTAAAAACT
This sequence comes from Cordilura impudica, assembly GCA_963682025.1. NCBI lineage: Eukaryota > Metazoa > Arthropoda > Insecta > Diptera > Scathophagidae > Cordilura > Cordilura impudica. The sequence goes on from CAVMKG010000339.1 coordinate 47,232, forward strand.
TAAAAATTAAAAATTAAAAATTAAAAATTAAAAAATTAAAAATTAAAAACTAAAAATTAAAAATTAAAATTAAAATTATAAATAAAAACTAAAAACTAAAAACTAAAAATTAAAAATTAAAAATTAAAAATTAAAAATTAAAAATTAAAAATTAAAAATTAAAAATTAAAAATTAAAAATTAAAAATTAAAAATTAAAAATTAAAAATTAAAAATTAAAAATTAAAAATTAAAAATTAAAAATTAAAAATTAAAAATTAAAAATTAAAAATTAAAAATTAAAAATTAAAAATTAAAAATTAAAAATTAAAAATTAAAAATTAAAAATTAAAAATTAAAAATTAAAAATTAAAAATTAAAAATTAAAAATTTAAAATTTAAAATTAGAACTTAAAAATTAAAAGTTAAAAATTAAAAATTAAAATTTAAAAATTAAAAATTAAAAATTAAAATTAAAAATTAAAAATTAAAAATTAAAAATTAAAAATTAAAAATTAAAAATTAAAAATTAAAAATTAAAAATTAAAAATTAAAAATTGAAAATTAAAAATTAAAAATTAAAAATTAAAAATTAAAAATTAAAAGTTAAATATTAAAAAATTTAAAATTAAAAATTAAAAATTTAAAATTAAAAGTTAAATTTATAAATTAAAAATTAAAAAATAAAAATTAAAAACTTAAAAATTAAAAATTAATAATTAAAAATTAAAAATTAAAAATTAAAAATTAAAAATTAAAAATTAAAAATTAAAAATTAAAAATTAAAAATTAAAAATTAAAAATTAAAAATTAAAAATTAAAAATTAAAAATTAAAAATTAAAAATTAAAAATTAAAAATTAAAAATTAAAAATTAAAAATTAAAAATTAAAAATTAAAAATTAAAAATTAAAAATTAAAAATTAAAAATTAAAAATTAAAAATTAAAAATTAAAAATTAAAAATTAAAAATTAAAAATTAAAAATTAAAAAATAAAAATTAAAAATTAAAAAATAAAAATTTAAAATTAAAAATTAAAAATTAAAAATTAGAACTTAAAAATTAAAAATTAAAAATTAAAAATTAAAAATTAAGAATTAAAAATTAAAAATTAAAAATTAAAAATTAAAAATTAAAAATTAAAAATTGAAAATTAAAAATTAAAAATTAAAATTTAAAAATTAAAAATTAAAAATTAAAAATTAAAAATTAAAAATTAAAAATTAAAAATTAAAAATTAAGAATTAAAAATTAAAAATTAAAAATTAAAAATTAAAATTTAAAAATTAAAAATAAAAAATTATTTAAATTAAAAATTAATAATTAAAAATTAAAAATTAAAAATTAAGAATTAAAAATTAATAATTAAAAATTAAAAATTAAAAATTAATAATTAATAATTAAAAATTAAAAATTAAAAATTAAAAATAAAAAATTAAAAATTAAAAATTAAAAATTAAAAATTAGAAATTAAAAATTAAAAATTAAAAATTAAAAATAAAAAATTAAAAATTAAAAACTAAAAATTAAAAATTAAAAATTAAAAATTAAAAATTAAAAATTAAAAATTGAAAATTAAAAATTAAAAATTAAAATTTAAAAATTAAAAATTTAAAATTAAAAGTTAAATTTATAAATTAAAAATTAAAAACTTAAAAATTAAAAATTAAAAATTAAAAATTAAAAATTAAAAATTAAAAATTAAAAATTAAAAATTAAAAATTAAAAATTAAAAACTAAAAATTAAAAATTAAAATTAAAATTATAAATAAAAATTAAAAACTAAAAATTAAAAATTAAAAGTTAAAAATTAAAAATTAAAATCTAAAAATTAAAAATTAAAAATTAAAATTAAAAATTAAAAATTAAAAATTAAAAATTAAAAATTGAAAATTAAAAATTAAAAATTAAAAGTTAAAAATTAAAAAATTAAAAATTAGAAATTAAAAATTAAAAATTTAAAATTAAAAGTTAAATTTATAAATTAAAAATTAAAAAATAAAAATTAAAAATTAAAATTAAAAAATAAAAATTTAAAATTAAAAATTAAAAATTAGAACTTAAAAATTAAAAATTAAAAATTAAAAATTAAAAATTAAGAATTAAAAATTAAAAATTAAAAATTAAAAATTAAAAATTAAAAATTAAAAATTGAAAATTAAAAATTAAAAATTAAAATTTCAAAATTAAAAATTAAAAATTAAAAATTAAAAATTAAAAATTAATAATTAAAAATTAAGAATTAAAAATTAAAAATTAAAAATTAAAAATTAAAATTTAAAATTAAAAATAAAAAATTATTTAAATTAAAAATTAATAATTAAAAATTAAAAATTAAAAATTAAAAATTTAGAATTAAAAATTAATAATTAAAAATTAAAAATTAAAAATTAACAATTAATAATTAAAAATTAAAAATTAAAAATTAAAAATAAAAAATTAAAAATTAAAAATGAAAAATTAAAAATTAAAAATTAGAAATTAAAAATTAAAAATAAAAAATTAAAAATTAAAAATTAAAAACTAAAAACTAAAAATTAAAATTAAAAATAAAAATTAAAAATTAAAAATTAAAAATTAAAAATTAAAAATTAAAAATTAAAAATTAAAAATTAAAAATAAAAAATTAAAAATTAAAAATTAAAAATTAAAAACTAAAAATTAAAAATTAAAAACTAAAAATTAAAAATTAAAAATAAAATTAAAAATTAAAAATTAAAAATTAAAAATTAAAAATCAAAAATTAATAATTAAAAATAAAAATTAAAAATTAAAAATTAAAAATTAGAACTTAAAAATTAAAAGTTAAAAATTAAAATTTTAAAATTAAAAATTAAAATTAAAAATTAAAAATTGAAAATTAAAAATTAAAAATTAAAAATTAAAAATTAAAAATTAAAAATTAAAAATTAAAATTTAAAAATTAAGAATTAAAAATTAAAAATCAAAAATTAAAAATTAAAAATTAAAAATTTAAAATTAAAAATTATAAATTAAAAATTTAAAATTAGAACTTAAAAATTAAAAGTTAAAAATTAAACATTAAAAATTAAAATTTAAAAATTAAAAATTAAAATAAAAAAATAAAAATTAAAAATTAAAAATTAAAAATTAAAAATTAAAAATTAAAAATTAAAAATTAAAAATTAAAAATTAAAAATTAAAAATTAAAAATTAAAATTTAAAAATTGAAAATTAAAAATGAAAAATTAAAAATTAAAAATTAAAAATTAAAAATTAAAAATTAAAAATTAAAAATTAAAAATTAAAAATTAAAAATAAAAAACTAAAAATTAAAAATTAAAAATTAAAAATTAAAAATAAAAATTAAAAATTAATTAAAAATTAAAAATTAAAAATTAAAAATTAAAAATTAAAAATTAAAAATTAAAAATTAAAAATAAAAAATTAAAAATTAAAAATTAAAAATTAGAAATTAAAAATTAAAAATTAAAAATAAAAAATTAAAATAAAAATTAAAAACTAAAAATTAAAAATTAAAAATTGAAAATTAAAAATTAAAAATTAAAAATTAAAAATTTAAAAATTAAAAAATAAAAATTAAAAATTAAAAATTAAAATTTAAAAATTAAAAATTAAAAATTAAAAATTTAAAATTAAAAGATAAATTTATAAATTAAAAATTAAAAAATAAAAATTAAAAACTTAAAAATTAAAAATTAATAATTAAAAATTAAAAATTAAAAATTAAAAATTAAAAATTAAAAATTAAAAATTAAAAATTAAAAATTAAAAATTAAAAATTAAAAATTAAAAATTAAAAATTAAAAATTAAAAATTAAAAATTAAAAATTAAAATTTAAAAATTAAAAATTAAAAATTAAAAATTTAAAATTAAAAGTTAAATTTATAAATTAAAAATTAAAAAATAAAAATTAAAAACTTAAAAATTAAAAATTAATAATTAAAAATTAAAAATTAAAAATTAAAAATTAAAATTAAAAATTAAAAATTAAAAATTAAAAATTAAAAATTAAAAATTAAAAATTAAAAATTAAAAATTAAAAATAAAAATAAAAAATTAAAAATTAAAAATTAAAAACTAAAAATTAAAAATTAAAAATAAAAATTAAAAATTAAAAATTAAAAATTAAAAATTAAAAATTAAAAATTAAAAATTAAAAATTAAAAATTAAAAATAAAAAATTAAAAATTAAAAATTAAAAATTAAAAACTAAAAATTAAAAATTAAAAACTAAAAATTAAAAATTAAAAATAAAATTAAAAATTAAAAATTAAAAATTAAAAATTAAAAATCAAAAATTAATAATTAAAAATAAAAATTAAAAATTAAAAATTAAAAATTAGAACTTAAAAATTAAAAGTTAAAAATTAAAATTTTAAAATTAAAAATTAAAATTAAAAATTAAAAATTGAAAATTAAAAATTAAAAATTAAAAATTAAAAATTAAAAATTAAAAATTAAAAATTAAAAATTAAAAATTAAAATTTAAAAATTAAGAATTAAAAATTAAAAATCAAAAATTAAAAATTAAAAATTAAAAATTTAAAATTAAAAATTATAAATTAAAAATTTAAAATTAGAACTTAAAAATTAAAAGTTAAAAATTAAACATTAAAAATTAAAATTTAAAAATTAAAAATTAAAATAAAAAAATAAAAATTAAAAATTAAAAATTAAAAATTAAAAATTAAAAATTAAAAATTAAAAATTAAAAATTAAAAATTAAAAATTAAAAATTAAAAATTAAAAATTAAAATTTAAAAATTGAAAATTAAAAATGAAAAATTAAAAATTAAAAATTAAAAATTAAAAATTAAAAATTAAAAATTAAAAATTAAAAATTAAAAATTAAAAATAAAAAACTAAAAATTAAAAATTAAAAATTAAAAATTAAAAATAAAAATTAAAAATTAAAAATTAAAAATTAAAAATTAAAAATTAAAAATTAAAAATTAAAAATTAAAAATTAAAAATAAAAAATTAAAAATTAAAAATTAAAAATTAGAAATTAAAAATTAAAAATTAAAAATAAAAAATTAAAAATTAAAAATTAAAAACTAAAAATTAAAAATTAAAAATTGAAAATTAAAAATTAAAAATTAAAAATTAAAAATTAAAAATTAAAAATTAAAAATTAAAAATTAAAAATTAAAATTTAAAAATTAAAAATTAAAAATTAAAAATTTAAAATTAAAAGTTAAATTTATAAATTAAAAATTAAAAAATAAAAATTAAAAACTTAAAAATTAAAAATTAATAATTAAAAATTAAAAATTAAAAATTAAAAATTAAAAATTAAAAATTAAAAATTAAAAATTAAAAATTAAAAATTAAAAATTAAAAATTAAAAATTAAAAATTAAAAATTAAAAATTAAAAATTAAAAATTAAAAATTAAAAATTAAAAATTAAAAATTAAAATTTAAAAATTAAAAATTAAAAATTAAAAATTTAAAATTAAAAGTTAAATTTATAAATTAAAAATTAAAAAATAAAAATTAAAAACTTAAAAATTAAAAATTAATAATTAAAAATTAAAAATTAAAAATTAAAAATTAAAAATTAAAAATTAAAAATTAAAAATTAAAAATTAAAAATTAAAAATTAAAAATTAAAAATTAAAAATTAAAAATTAAAAATTAAAAATTAAAAATTAAAAATTAAAAATTAAAAATTAAAAATTAAAAATTAAAAATTAAAAATTAAAAATTAAAAATTAAAAATTAAAAATTAAAAATTAAAAATTAAAAATTAAAAATTAAAAAATAAAAATTAAAAATTAAAATTAAAAAATAAAAATTTAAAATTAAAAATTAAAAATTAGAACTTAAAAATTAAAAATTAAAAATTAAAAATTAAAAATTAAGAATTAAAAATTAAAAATTAAAAATTAAAAATTAAAAATTAAAAATTAAAAATTGAAAATTAAAAATTAAAAATTAAAAATAAAAAATTATTTAAATTAAAAATTAATAATTAAAAATTAAAAATTAAAAATTAAGAATTAAAAATTAATAATTAAAAATTAAAAATTAAAAAATTAATAATTAATAATTAAAAATTAAAAATTAAAAATAAAAAGTTAAAAATTAAAAATTAAAAATTAAAAATTAGAAATTAAAAATTAAAAATTAAAAATAAAAAATTAAAAATTAAAAACTAAAAATTAAAAATTAAAAATTGAAAATTAAAAATTAAAAATTAAAAATTAAAAATTAAAAATTAAAAATTAAAAATTAAAATTTAAAAATTAAAAATTAAAAATTTAAAATTAAAAGTTAAATTTATAAATTAAAAATTAAAAAATAAAAATTAAAAACTTAAAAATTAAAAATTAAAAATTAAAAATTAAAAATTAAAAATTAAAAATTAAAAATTAAAAATTAAAAATTAAAAATTAAAAATTAAAAATTAAAAACTCAAAATTAAAAATTAAAATTAAAATTATAAATAAAAACTAAAAACTAAAAACTAAAAATTAAAAATTAAAAATTAAAAATTAAAAATTAAAAATTAAAAATTAAAAATTAAAAATTAAAAATTAAAAATTAAAAATTAAAAATTAAAAATTAAAAATTAAAAATTAAAAATTAAAAATTAAAAATTAAAAATTAAAAATTAAAAATTAAAAATTAAAAATTAAAAATTAAAAATTAAAAATTAAAAATTAAAAATTAAAAATTAAAAATTAAAAATTAAAAATTAAAAATTAAAAATTAAAAATTAAAAATTAAAAATTAAAAATTAAAAATTAAAAATTAAAAATTAAAAATTAAAAATTAAAAATTAAAAATTAAAAATTAAAAATTAAAAATTAAAAATTAAAAATTAAAAATTAAAAATTTAAAATTTAAAATTAGAACTTAAAAATTAAAAGTTAAAAATTAAAAATTAAAATTTAAAAATTAAAAATTAAAAATTAAAATTAAAAATTAAAAATTAAAAATTAAAAATTAAAAATTAAAATTAAAAATTAAAAATTAAAAATTAAAAATTGAAAATTAAAAATTAAAAATTAAAAATTAAAAATTAAAAATTAAAAGTTAAAAATTAAAAAATTTAAAATTAAAAATTAAAAATTAAAATTAAAAGTTAAATTTATAAATTAAAAATTAAAAAATAAAAATTAAAAACTTAAAAATTAAAAATTAATAATTAAAAATTAAAAATTAAAAATTAAAAATTAAAAATTAAAAATTAAAAATTAAAAATTAAAAATTAAAAATTAAAAATTAAAAATTAAAAATTAAAAATTAAAAATTAAAAATTAAAAATTAAAAATTAAAAATTAAAAATTAAAAATTAAAAATTAAAAATTAAAAATTAAAAATTAAAAATTAAAAATTAAAAATTAAAAATTAAAAATTAAAAATTAAAAATTAAAAATTAAAAATTAAAAATTAAAAATTAAAAATTAAAAATTAAAAATTAAAAATTAAAAATTAAAAATTAAAAAATAAAAATTAAAAATTAAAAAATAAAAATTTAAAATTAAAAATTAAAAATTAAAAATTAGAACTTAAAAATTAAAAATTAAAAATTAAAAATTAAGAATTAAAAATTAAAAATTAAAAATTAAAAATTAAAAATTAAAAATTAAAAATTAAAAATTGAAAATTAAAAATTAAAAATTAAAATTTAAAAATTAAAAATTAAAAATTAAAAATTAAAAATTAAAAATTAAAAATTAAAAATTAAAAATTAAAAATTAAAAATTAAGAATTAAAAATTAAAAATTAAAAATTAAAATTTAAAAATTAAAAATAAAAAATTATTTAAATTAAAAATTAATAATTAAAAATTAAA
>CAVMKG010000339.1:60000-65000 GCA_963682025.1 Cordilura impudica
ATTAAAAATTAAAATTTAAAAATTAAAAATTAAAAATTAAAAATTAAAAATTAAAAATTAAAAATTAAAAATTAAAAATTAAAAATTAAAAATTAAAAATTAAAAATTAAAAATTAAAAATTAAAAATTAAAAATTAAAAATTAAAAATTAAAAATTAAAAATTAAAAATTAAAAATTAAAAATTAAAAATTAAAAATTAAAAATTAAAAATTAAAAATTAAAAATTAAAAATTAAAAATTAAAAATTAAAAATTAAAAATTAAAAATTAAAAATTAAAAATTAAAAATTAAAAATTAAAAATTAAAAATTAAAAATTAAAAATTAAAAATTAAAAATTAAAAATTAAAAATTAAAAATTAAAAATTAAAAATTAAAAATTAAAAATTAAAAATTAAAAATTAAAAATTAAAAATTAAAAATTAAAAATTAAAAATTAAAAATTAAAAATTAAAAATTAAAAATTAAAAATTAAAAATTAAAAATCGAAAATTAAAAATGAAAAATTAAAAATTATAAATTAAAATTTAAAAATTAAAAATTAATAATTAAAAATTAAAAATTAAAAATTAAGAATTAAAAATTAAAAATTAAAAATTCATAATTAAAAATTAAAAATTAAAAATTAAAAATTAGAAATTAATAATTAAAAATTAAAAATTAAAAATTAAAAATTAAAAATTAAAAATTAAAAATTAAAAATTAGAAATTAAAAATTAAAACTTAAAAATTAAAAATTAAAAATAAAAAATTAAAAATTAAAAACTAAAAGTTAAAAATTAAAATTAAAAATTAAAAATTATAAATTAAAAATTAAAAATTAAAAATTAAAAATTAAAAATTAAAAATTAAAAATTAAAAATTAAAAATTAAAAATTAAAAATTAAAAATTAAAAATTAAAAATTAAAAATTAAAAATTAAAAATTAAAAATTAAAAATTAAAAATTAAAAACTAAAAATTAAAAATTAAAAATAAAATTAAAAATTAAAAATTAAAAATTAAAAATTAAAAATTAAAAATTAAAAATTAAAAATTAAAAATTAAAAATTAAAAATTGAAAATTAAAAATTAATAATTAAAAATTAAAAATTAGAACTTAAAAATTAAAAGTTAAAAATTAAAAATTAAAATTTAAAAATTAAAATTAAAAATTAAAAATTGAAAATTAAAAATGAAAAATTAAAAATTAAAAATTAAAAATTAAAAATTAAAAATTAAGAATTAAAAATTAAAAATTAAAAATTAAAAATTAAAAATTAAAAATTAAAAATTAAAAATTAAAAATTAAAAATTAAAAATTAAAAATTAAAAATTAAAAAAATAAATATTAAAAATTAAAAATTAAAAATTAAAAATTAAAAATTAAAAATTAAAAATTAAAAATTAAAAATTAAAAATTAAAAATTAAAAATTAAAAATTATAAATTAAAAATTTAAAATTAGAACTTAAAAATTAAAAGTTAAAAATTAAAAATTAAAAATTAAAATTTAAAAATTAAAATTAAAAATTAAAAATTGAAAATTAAAAATGAAAAATTAAAAATTAAAAATGAAAAATTAAAAATTAAAAATTAAAAATTTAAAATTAAAAATTAAAAATTAAAAGTTAAAAGTTAAAAATTAAAAATTAAAAATTAAAAATTAAAAATTAGAAATTAAAAATTAAAAATTAAAAATTAAAAATTAAAAATTAAAAATTAAAAATTAAAAATTAAAAATAAAAAATTAAAAATTAAAAACTAAAAACTAAAAATTAAAAATTAAAAATAAAAATTAAAAATTAAAAATTAAAAATTAAAAATTAAAAATTAAAAATTAAAAATTAAAAATTAAAAATTAAAAATTAAAAATTAAAAATTAAAGATTAAAAATTAAAAATTAAAAATTAAAAATTGAAAATTAAAAATGAAAAATGAAAAATTAAAAATTAAAAATTAAAAATTAAAATTAAAAATTAAAAATTAAAAATTAAAAATTAAAAATTAAAAATTAAAAATTAAAAATTAAAAATTAAAAATTAAAAATTAAAAATTAAAAATTAAAAATTAAAAATTAAAAATTAAAAATTAAAAATTAAAAATTAAAAATTAAAAATTAAAAATTAAAAATTAAAAATTAAAAATTAAAAATTAAAAATTAAAAATTAAAAATTAAAAATTAAAAATTAAAAATTAAAAATTAAAAATTAAAAATAAAAAATTAAAAATTAAAAACTAAAAATTAAACATTAAAAATAAAAATTAAAAATTAAAAATTAAAAATTAAAAATTAAAAATTAAAAATTAAAAACTAAAAATTAAAAATAAAAATTAAAAATTAAAAATTAAAAATTAAAAATTAAAAATTAAAAATTAAAAATTAAAAATTAAAAATTAAAAATTAAAAATTAAAAATTAAAAATTAAAAATTAAAAATTAAAAATTAAAAATTAAAAATTAAAAATTAAAAATTTAAATTAAAAATTAAAAATTAAAAATTAAAAAATAAAAATTAAAAATTAAAAATTAAAAATTAAAAATTAAAAATTAAAAATTAAAAATTAAAAATAAAAAATTAAAAATTAAAAATTAAAAATTAAAAATTAAAAATTAAAAATTTAAAATTTAAAATTAAAAATTTAAAATAAAAATTAAAAATTAAAAATTAAAAATTAAAAATTAAAAATTAAAAATTAAAAATTAAAAATTAAAAATTAAAAATTAAAAATTAAAAATTAAAAATTAAAAATTAAAAATTAAAAATTAAAAATTAAAAATTAAAAATTAAAAATTAAAAATTAAAAATTAAAAATTAAAAATTAAAAATTAAAAATTAAAAATTAAAAATTAAAAATTAAAAATTAAATATTAAAAATTAAAAATTAAAAATTAAAAATTAAAAATTAAAAATTAAAAATTAAAAATTAAAAATTAAAAATTAAAAATTAAAAATTAAAAATTAAAAATTAAAAATTAAAAATTAAAAATTAAAAATTAAAAATTAAAAATTAAAAATTAAAAATTAAAAATTAAAAATTAAAAATTAAAAATTAAAAATTAAAAATTAAAAATTAAAAATTAAAAATTAAAAATTAAAAATTAAAAATTAAAAATTAAAAATTAAAAATTAAAAATTAAAAATTAAAAATTAAAAGTTAAAAGTTAAAAATTAAAAATTAAAAATTAGAAATTAAAAATTAAAAATTTAAAACTAAAAGTTAAATTTAAAAATTAAAAATTAAAAAATAAAAATTAAAAACTTAAAAATTAAAAATTAATAATTAAAAATTAAAAATTAAAAATTGAAAATGAGAAATTAAAAATTAAAAATTAAAATTAAAATTAAAATTAAAATTAAAATTAAAAATTAAAAATTTAAAATTAAAAATTAAAAATTAAAAATTAAAAATTAAAAATTAAAAATTAAAAATTAAAAATTAAAAATTAAAAATTAAAAATTAAAAATTAAAAATTAAATATTAAAAATTAAAAATTAAAAATTAAAAATTAAAAATTAAAAATTAAAAATTAAAAATTAAAAATTAAAAATTAAAAATTAAAAATTAAAAATTAAAAATTAAAAATTAAAAATTAAAAATTAAAAATTAAAAATTAAAAATTAAAAATTAAAAATTAAAAATTAAAAATTAAAAATTAGAACTTAAAAATTAAAAGTTAAAAATAAGAAATTAAAAATTAAAATTTAAAACTTAAAACTTAAAAATTAAAAATTAAAAATTGAAAATTAAAAATGAAAAATTAAAAATTAAAAATTAAAATTTAAAAATTAAAAATTAAAAGTTAAAAGTTAAAAATTAAAAATTAAAAATTAGAAATTAAAAATTAAAAATTAAAAATTAAAAATTAAAAATTAAAAATTAAAAATTAAAAATTAGAAATTAAAAATTAAAACTTAAAAATTAAAAATTAAAAATAAAAAATTAAAAAAAAAAACTAAAAGTTAAAAATTAAAATTAAAAATTAAAAATTATAAATTAAAAATTAAAAATTAAAAATTAAAAATTAAAAATCAAAAGTTAAAAATTAAAAATTAAAAATTAAAAATTAAAAATTAAAAATTAAAAATTAAAAACTAAAAATTAAAAATTAAAAATAAAATTAAAAATTAAAAATTCAAAATTAAAAATTAAAAATTAAAAATTAAAAATTAAAAATTAAAAATTAAAAATTAATAATTAAAAATTAAAAATTAGAACTTAAAAATTAAAAGTTAAAAATTAAAAATTAAAATTTAAAAATTAAAATTAAAAAATTAAAAATTGAAAATTAAAAATTAAAAATTAAAAATTAAAAAATAAAAATTAAAAATTAAAAATTAAAAATTAAAAATTAAAAATTAAAAATTAAGAATTAAAAATTAAAAATTAAAAATTAAAAATTAAAAATTAAGAATTAAAAATTGAAAATTAAAAATTAAAAATTAAAAATTAAAAATTATAAATTAAAAATTTAAAATTAGAACTTAAAAATTAAAAGTTAAAAATTAAACATTAAAAATTAAAATTTAAAAATTAAAATTAAAAATTAAAAATTGAAAATTAAAAATGAAAAATTAAAAATTAAAAATGAAAAATTAAAAATTAAAAATTTAAAATTAAAAATTAAAAATTAAAAGTTAAAAGTTAAAAATTAAAAATTAAAAATTAGAAATTAAAAATTAAAAATTAAAAATTAAAAATTAAAATTAAAAATTAAAAATTAAAAATTAAAAATTAAAAATTAAAAATTAAAATTAAAAATTAAAAATTAAAAATTAAAAATTAAAAATTAGAAATTAAAAATTAAAACTTAAAAATTAAAAATTAAAAATAAAAAATTAAAAAAAAAAAACTAAAAGTTAAAAATTAAAATTAAAAATTAAAAATTATAAATTAAAATTAAAAATTAAAAATTAAAAATTAAAAATTAAAAATTAAAAATTAAAAATTAAAAATTAAAAATTAAAAATTAAAAATTAAAAATTAAAAATTAAAAACTAAAAATTAAAAATTAAAAATAAA
>CAVMKG010000340.1:5000-57500 GCA_963682025.1 Cordilura impudica
ACTTTGTGTGAGCCCATAAGTAATTCATGTGATTAGTTAGACAAAAAATGGGCGTGATCGGAGCAGTGGGCGTGGCACCGCACGTACAAAGTAAACATATGATATCATATAACTAGTGTATTAAAAAAGGGAAGCTTTGACACTTTGCATGAGCTCATAGGTCCTTTGTATGATTAGTCGAACAAAAAAATGGGCGTGATCATAGCAGTGGGCGTAGCACCGCCCATGCAAAGTAGGTATCTAATATCATATAACTGGTGTTCTATGAAAGGGAAAGACTCGACATTTTGCACGAGTCCATCAGATAGTAATGTGAGTAGTCCAATAAAAATTGGGCGGGATGGGATTAGTGGGCGTGACACCTCTTATATAAATAATATTAAGTACTACGAAAGCAACAGTCTTTTGTTAAGTACATTTGTTTAGAGATGCCCCAACTTCATGCAAATTTGCCGTCACTGTTTTCACCCATCACTAATCTAAAAGATAATTGCTCTCTTTTTTTTATCATGTTTGTTCACTTACTAAGTTGTACATATTTTAATATAAGACACTCTAGTTAAAATCTTTGAACTACAAACAATATAAAACCTTGGCCAGTGAAGATAAATTTTTATAGTGAACAGTGACATTAAATAAAATAAAAAACCAAAAACATTAAAACATTTATAGAGAAACAAAAACATTTGAAAACAAAATTAAAGTTTAAACAAATATTAAAAGTGACAATTTTAACATAACATAGACCTAAAACTAAGAACACAAAATAAAAATTGTAATAAATTGAAATAAAGAACAAAAATTTTAGAAATTTACAAAAAATAAGTGAACGTGTTTTTTTTGTTTAAGATCCGTTGATCCTTAAACATTTTGGTCCAATCGAACCGGATTAATTATTTGTAAATTTTTTAAAATAATATAAAAAACCCTTTTGTGTACTTGAGGGTCACAAAGTCAAGGTTAAATCGAAAAAAAATAATAACCTTGAAATAAACTGTGAAGAAGCAAAAACTTTCGCAAAAAATTAACGGACTCCATCATCTTCATCTTCAAAAAAAACTCAGCAGAAGCAGCATCTTCATCATTATAACATCATCTTCAAAAACAGCAAACTAGCAGCAGCAGTTAATAACATCAACGTCACTAAAATAAACACACATAAGTATTCACACACAAACAGTAAGTAAAAGAAAAAACTCTCACTTAATAAAACATTAACAACACGCACAACATAAATAACAAGACGACAACGCAAAAGCAGAGACCTCACTCTCTATACTTGTTTGTGTGTATAGCTAGTGAAAAACGTAACCAACTATAAAATCTGGTTGTGTAATTTACACATCAAAAGACCCCACAAACTAATAGTTATTTTTTGCTTTTTTTGCAACTTAAAATCAACAAAAATTTTTTTGAAAATTATTGCGAATTTGGACTCAATATTTACGACTCTAATTTTTTATCGCTAGCAGGCAAATTTAACCCAGTTATTTTTTGAAATTTTATTTACCCACATCAATTAAATTTTTAATTTAATTAAATAAAATTAAATTTTGTACAAGATGTCAATAAATAAATTCGTAAATTGTACAAATGATTTATTTGATTTCGAAAGCCTACAATCCGAAGCTTTAATAGAAAACAATTGCCATGCTTTAGAAATTCTTCGTGTGGAATTGGAATCGCTTTGGACACAAGTCAAGCGATCATATGAGGAGTGTAGGGATTCAGAAGATGACAATGATAAGCCCATTGATAAAACAAAATTACTAGACCGATACCGTAAGACCCTATCTGTATATAAAAATTGTCTGTCCTCGTTAAATGCTGAAATTCTTAAATATACAGCATCCACCATTGAAAAACCAGGACGTCAATCCAGTTCGACCCTAGACAATGACGCTTCATTTATAAGGTTGCCACCCTGCGATACAGACACTTTTTATGGGGATTATAAATTATGGCCCAGTTTCCGGGATCTGTTCACAGCTATCTATATAAATAATTCCAGGGTTAGAAATGTTGAAAAATTATTCTATTTAAAACAAAAAACGAGTGGCGAAGCAAGGGATATAATTTCTCACGTCCCTTTAACCAACGATGGTTTTATTCTCGCCTGGAGAAATTTGGTTGACCGCTACGAAAATAAATGGATGCAGGTAAACGAACTGTACAAAATTATTTTGGATTAACCACACGCCTCAATTGACTCTGGTGCTTCTATTAAAAAATTACAAAGGACAATTAATGATTCACGGCAATCCCTAGACACATTAGGCATTGACACAACAACGTCGGAATCATTTCTTATTTTTATTTGTTCTCAAAAGCTTCCCAGATCACTCGTGCAGGAGTTTGAAAATTCCCGAGAAGATTGCGCAGAAGTTCCAATGTGGAATGAATTCGACAAATTTTTGACCCATAAATTCAAAACTTTAGAATCTGTCGGAAATATAAAATCTTCAAAGGATAAATTAAGTCAGCCCAAACCCGATAATTTTAAATATGCTCCTAAAGAAAAACGTGTCCACTCATTTCAAACAAATTTGTCACAATCTGAAAACCGACCCAAAATTAATTTTGCCTCGAAACCAAATAATAATTTTAAAAATAAAGTCACCATATGTCAACATTGCAAAGAGTCACATTACCTTCGATCTTGCCCCAAACTTTTAGAAAAAAATGTTAGTGACCGTATTCACGTAGTAAAAGTCACAAATTCATGTTATAATTGTCTGTCTGTCGATCACAGTGTCAAGGAATGTCCCAGCAAATATAGCTGCAGGTTGTGTAAACAAAGACATAACACATTGTTGCACAAGGCAACTGAGTCCCAGTCTTTCAATTTGCATCAGAATCAACAAGATGAACGACCCAGTACGAGCGCCGCAGCACGAGCATCCAACATACAGTACACTCCTCGATCAAACGTTCCTAGTCGCACATCCTTGACCCTACAGAAAGATAAACGATCCTTATCAAGCCCACTGGATCGAGAAACTTTGCTGTTCACTGCCGTCGTCAAATTGAAACAAAAGGACAGAGATTCGAGGCAAGAGCTATCATCGACCCTGGATCTCAATCAGCCTTCATATCGGACAAACTAAAAAATCGCTTAAAGCTGACAACTAAGCCACATTTAGTTCATGTCACAGGTTTAAATCAGAACGTATCCGAAACTTCTACCAAAGCCTGTTTATTCAACCTTTGCTCTCGGGCGGACCCTAGTTTTAAATTAGAGGTGTTTACGCCAGTCCTCAAGACCCTTCCTTCTAATTTACTGCCACAAACGCTGGACTTACATCACTTAAGTGAAACTGCTAAATTAGTACTTGCAGACCCTCACTTTTTCGTAAGTCGTCCTGTCGACCTTCTAATTGGCCTCGATTTAGGACCCTCTATTTATTGTATGGAGACAGCTATGAAATCAATTGGATCCCTTTTGGCACAAAAAACAGTATTTGGCTGGATTGTGGGGGGACCAATCAAAAAATCGACTCAAAACAAAACCACTATTTCACTTTATAATGGACCGTCCCTTGACCAAATTCTCACACGATTTTGGGAGGTGGAGGAAACCCCAAAACAAATTTTGAGGTCAGATGAGGACACATATTGTGAAAACATTTTCAAATCTACAACGCGTAGAAACGACATGGGAAGGTATATTGTTACCCTGCCCATCAAAAAAGGAGAAGAAATTGGAACTTCTCGCAACATTGCCATGGCCCAGTATTTGAGAATGGAGCGCATGCTAAATCAAAAACCCGACCTTAAAGAACAATACAATCAGGTCATATTAGAATACCTTGAGTTGGGACATATGAGAAAAATCTCTCCCTTGGATATAAATAAGGCCCCAAATTATTACTTGCCGCATCACGCAGTAATAAAACCAGACAGTTTGACCACAAAACTTAGAGTGGTTTTTAATGCCTCCAGCCCTACGTCAAACAAGAATAGTCTTAATGACATTTTATATCCAGGACCCATTCTTCAGCAAGACCTTGTTCTACTGATATCAAAGTGGAGATTTTTCCGTTACGTATTTAACGCCGACATTAACCCGACTCAAACCAATTATCAGCGAATCCTGTTCCGAAAATCCGAAAAGGACCCTATCGAAGATTTTGAACTCCTCACAGTCACTTTCGGAGTCAATTGTGCCCCATTCCTGGCCATCAGAACCCTTCTACAACTCGCTGAAGATATAAAATCGACACACCCTCTAGCTTCAGGAATTTTACAACAAAACATGTATGTGGATGATGTTCTAGCCGGCGGTCACAACTTGTCAGATGCCATCGGATCCAGAAAAGAGCTAACCACCGTTTTAAAATAAGCAGGTTTTGATCTAATGAAATGGCCTTCCAACGACCCACGAGTTATCCAGGATTTGCCAACCCAAACACTTTTACCAGTAGATTGGCTCAACTTATCTGAAAATTCTGGGACAAAAACGCTCGGGATAAAATGGAATATCTCATCAGACTCATTCACCTTTACAGCTCCAGATGTTGATTTAAAACAAACCTTTACAAAACGCGAAGTATTATCTACAATAGCTAAATTCTTTGACCCTTGCGGATGGCTAGCCCCAATTATTGTAGATGCAAAATTAATCATGCAACAGATATGGCTAGACAAAATAGATTGGGATGACATTTTAAAACCCCTTGCCCATATAAAATGGCAAAAATTCGTAAAAAATTGTCCTTCCATTAATATTATCAAAATACCCCGTTGGATTAATTATAGCCCCTCCTGTGAAATAGAAATTCACGGATTTAGCGACTTCTCAGAAAAGGATTACGCAGCAACGCTGTACATCCGAATTCAACTTGATGACAACAACGTACACTCATTTCTTTTAGCCTCAAAGACTCGAGTTGCCCCTCTCAAAAAAGTATCTCTTCCAAGGTTAGAACTGTGTGGATCTGTCCTTTTAGCAAATTTGGCTGTTGGAATTCTACCGAATCTACAGACCCCCAATTTGAACACATACTTCTGGACAGACTCTACAATTGTGTTATCCTGGCTAAAGAAACCGCCATGCACCTGGAATACCTTTGTGGGAAATCGAGTTTCAGAAATTGGACACAAAGTTCGGAACTCAAAACTGGCAACATGTCGAATCCAAAGAAAATCCTGTAGACGTCGCAAGCAGAGGTTGTACACCAGAGGAACTTCAAACTAATAACTTGTGGTGGTTTGGACCCTCTTGGCTAAAATTACCAAAAAATCAATGGCCAATACCAATCTCCCCGCATGACACAAATATTGAAGCGAAACCCATTAAAGTCTTCACAACTACAATTCATGAAGACCCTTTAAATCGCTTTTCGTCTTTATCTCGCGCATATCGAGTTATCGCATATGTTTTACGATTCTGGAGAAATACTGGAACATCAAGGACCCATCTCAGAATCTCATCAACCGAAATAACAAGAGATGAAATAAATTCGGTCAAAAATCGCCTCATCAGATTGACCCAACAACAAAGTTTTCCTGATGAATATCGAAATTTAAAACTCAAAGCTAAAATCTCCAATACTAGCAAACTTTTGACTCTAAATCCATTCATGGATCAAAGGGGTACTATCCGAGCCAATGGTCGTCTCGTTCAATCACCAGCATTAACATATAATTAGCGACATCCAATATTGCTACCGTACGATTCAAAGTTGACCCGATTGATCACCGAATTTACACATAAAATAACTTTACATGGCGGAAATCAACTCATGATTCGAATTCTTCGAACAGAATATTGGATATTTAGATTACGACCCCTAGTCAAAAACGTCATCAATAATTGCAAAACGTGTGTTTTATATAAAAAACAGACACAAAATCAAATTATGGCGTCTTTACCGCCCGAACGAACCACACTTTCAAGACCATTCGAAACTGTGGGCGTAGATTATGCCGGACCCTTCGACATTCGAAATTTTACTGGCCGAGCATGTCTCATCACCAAAGGGTATGTTTGCATTTTTGTATACTTCACAACTAAAGCTGTTCATCTAGAAGCAGCCAGTGACTTGTCGACCCACGCCTTTTTAGCCGCATTTTCCCGCTTTATTGGCAGACGTGGTTGTCCAGCCAATATTTATTCCGACAATGGAACAAATTTCGTTGGAGCTGCAGAACTCATCAAAAAGGATAGAATTGAATTCATCAAGACCCTTCAAAATCAATTGATTCATCACTACAGTCATCAAAACATCAATTGGAATTTCATACCTCCTGGTGCCCCACATATGGGCGGACTCTGGGAGGCCGGCGTAAAATCATTCAAAACCCATTTACGAAAAATAATCCCAAATATGAAATTCACATTTGAAGAGCTGTCTACTATTTTGACCCGAATCGAATCTTACCTCAATTCTAGACCCTTAAGTCCTGCTAGCGATGACCCTAACGATCTGACCCCATTGACCCCAGGACACTTTCCTATTGGCACCCCGCTCATGGCTCCAGCTGAACCAGATTCGTCAAATGAAAATCTGACCCTTGCAAACCGCTGGAAGCGTCTTCGAATAATCTACCATTCATTTTGTCAACGATGGAAATCTGAATATCTCGCCGAGCTACATCGCAGATACAAGTGGAAATTTCCAAAAGAAAATGTCAAAGTCAACGATCTCGTCGTCATCAAATACAACACCGTGCCATCCAATCATTGGAAATTGGGTCGAATAACAAAAATCTATCCAGGGTCTGATCACAACATTCGAGTTGTTGATATACGAACTGCTAATGGGACCTGCACACGACCAATCACATGAGTTTGAATCCATTAACTCATTTATTATCTATTGAAAGTCTAATCACTTCTTTTTCGTATAATTCCAGACATGACAACCAAAAATTCTCATAGACGACCAAGGTGGCATTTTTGTTGCGCCACTTGTGATTCTGACCATGCTCAAAAAAATCTGTCCAAAGTTGCTACACAGTAACGGCTATCAGCGATACAAGACCGTTGTCACGAAGAGTTATTGTACAACTTGTTTAACCAGATCACATCGTCTCAAGAATTGTCAAAATGAATATGGCTGTCGTGTCTGCACTGAAAAACTGCTCTGGGTTATATATTTTCTGGACCCAACATACCAAGATGGTAATCATCACATCACATCATGGGGGGGAGAATGTTTAGAGATACCCCAACTTCATGCAAATTTGCCGTCACTGTTTTCACCCATCACTAATCAAAAAGATAATTGCTCTCTTTTTTTTATCATGTTTGTTCACTTACTAAGTTGTACATATTTTAATATAAGACATTCTAGTTAAAACCTTTGAACAACAAACAATATAAAACCTTGGCCAGTGAAGATAAATTTTTATAGCGAACAGTGACATTAAATAAAATAAAAAACCAAAAACATTAAAACATTTATAGAGAAACAAAAACATTTGAAAACAAAATTAAAGTTTAAACAAATATTAAAAGTGACAATTTTAACATAACATAGACCTAAAACTAAGAACACAAAATAAAAATTGTAATAAATTGAAATAAAGAACAAAAATTTTAGAAATTTACAAAAAATAAGTGAACGTGTTTTTTTTTTTGTTTAAGATCCGTTGATCCTTAAACAACATTAGTTATCAGTGTGATTTATCGTGGAAATATATCGCTAAGTTCAAGGCCAATAGTTGTGTTGCCAGATCTAATTTTGATAATCCATCTTCTTCTCATAGACAGCTACATGTTCCTTGCTCCAGGGTAGGAACGCCGAAAAATCTGATAATTGTTGTACCGAATGAAAAAACCAAAAAACATTGTATATCAGCAAGTATTCGAATAAAAAATCTATGCTAATAATCTATACTAACACAATAAAAAGGTTATATGTGTTTGTTTGTTTGTTCGTTTGTAGGAGGTAATCTACGTAACTACTCATCTGACCTTCCTGAAATTTTCACAGGGTCTTACTGCGGATATGGGAGTGCTCAGGCTGTAATTTTTTTAAATATTTTTAGCGGGCGTGGCACCTCCCATACAAAGTAAATTTTAAGTATCATATATATTAATATGATACAGAAAGCTTTGCAAATTTGTCGCAGGTCATCTATTATTAACGTGAGTAGTCAGACAAAAAAATGGGCGGGATTGGACAAATGCACGTGGCACCTCTACACAAACTTAATATTAAATGTGATATATCTAAATTCCTGTATTAGTGAGAGCCTTGGGACTTTGCGTGAGCCCTTTCATAACGATTCGGGGGAAGGGAGAGGGTGCAGCGAAGCACACCGGGTTACATCTAGTATATTATAATTTGGAATAAAAAATAAAATTTCTTTTAAGAGTATACAAAGTTTTTTATTTATATTTAGGAACATTTTGCTTTGCAATTAATTCATCATCATAATCATTGCCTTTATTTATTAAAAAAGAGAAGCAGTAACAAAAAAAAATCTCTTTTTGAATCTATATAGTGGCCCTGAAAAGTGCGCTTTTTATATTTTGTAGCCCTGAAAAGGCCCTTTTTTATATTTTATTTTTTTGGCCATGAAAAAGGCATTTTATATACTGAATTTCGCAACGTAGCAGCAACGGTGAGCTTTTGTACCTTCCGACATAGCATGGTTATCGCAAAGAGCTAAATAGCGAAAAAAAGCAAACTAAATATTTTATTAATAAAACTACTAAATGCGCTATAATTTATAATCGCGCTGTATTTCTTTTTTTTTCCAAAACCAATTTGTAATTTTGTGGTAAACTACATTTTTTAAGAAATGTAACTTTTTTAAAGAAAAGATACTATTCTAAGAAAATGTAATTTTTTAACAAAGGTAATTTTTTAAGAAAAGGTAAATTTTTTCTAAAAACTAACTTTTTTAAAAAACGAAACTTATTAAGAAAAAGTAGTATATATAACATACTTTTTAAAAAAAAATTTCTTTCTTATCAAAAGGTAATTTTCTAATAAAATATAAGAACGGCTACTTTTGTTTTAACAAAATATACTTTTTTTAAGAAAATATACTTTTTTAAGAAAAGCTATTTTTATATACTTTTTAAGAAATTGTGTTTTTTTTTTTAAGAAAAGGTTCTTTAAAAATATATGTTTTAAGAAAATATATTTTTTAAGACTGTTTTTTTAAGAATATATACTTAGTTTAAGAAAATATACTTTTTAATTAAAGGTACTTTAAGAAAGGACACTTTTTAAATAAAACATGCGTTTTAAGAAAATATACCTTTATAAAAAAGGTACTTTTTTAACAAAAGTTACTTATTAAAGAAAAGGCACTTTTTTAAGAAAAAGTTATTTTTTAACAAAAAAGGTACTTTAAAAAAATGTTTTTTAATAAAACTTACTTTTTACAAAACTTTTTTAACTCTTTCTTTTAACTCAGTCTCTCTGTCTGTCGTGGGGCAACCCCATTCCCACTCATCCAATTTATCTGAAACTTGGCCCATGGTCTTGTTGTGACTACAGATTAAATTTGGGGTAGTCACGCACAGCCACGCACAGTCGCGGAGTGATCAAAATGTCATTTCTCCTCATTCAATCGATCTGAAACTTGGTCCTTACACTTGCTGTGAAAAAAAGATTAACTTGGACTAAGTCACGCATAGTCACGCATTGTCACGAATAGTCACGGAGAGATTTAAAACGGATTTCCCCTCATCCCAGCAATCTGAAACTTTTTTTAATATTTTTTTATTTACACTTCTAATTAAGTTTGTGAATTGTTTTCTTTTTTACTTTTGAATTTTTTTATTTCTTTGTTTTTTTAATTTTTTTTTTTATATTTTATATATTTATACTTTAAGTTTTTTTGTTTTATAAAATAAAATTTTTGAAAAAATTATACATTTCTGTTTCCTTATTTGGATTTTAAATTTGTTTTCAATTTCACATATTTTTTCAACCACGTTTGACAAATTTCATTTCACATATAACAGATGTCTTATGAAATTTTTCAAATTAACTTTACTTGATAAAATTGAAACTGTTCAAAAATTTAAACTTTTCAATTTTTACGCTTTTAGAATTTGGTTTGTTTTCTTATATTAACTGTGTGTGTGTTTGTTGTTTCATACTGTGTGCCAATGTACCAAGCATTTGAAAGCTTGTTTTAACAATCTCAATTGAAGATCGAGTCATAAAACCGTGTCATAATTTAATTAAATGCTAACTGGATTTTTATGTTCTTGCCTCATAACAATGTGTGCGTTTTGTCAAGTGAAGAATGTTTTTTTCGAATGATCTTGCTTTAGGCCAGTTTACACTATCACACTTTGTAATATGACCTGTCAAAAAGTCGAGTATTATGAAAAAGTCGTATCATGTAAAAAGCTTATGTTATGAAATTGACAGCCTGTAAGATTTTATTTTCGGAGTCCGATGGTTTTAGAAACATTTCTAAAAACTTGCCATTTTCATCGGACCAGAGTAGTTTTTTTTGGTAATATTAAAAAAAGGTAAACAACAACAAAGAAAGTGGAAATAAAATATAAATTTCAAAATAAATTTGCTTGTTGTTCTAAGCAGCTGTTTTCATAAGACTTGAGTGTGATGGTGTAAATGGCCTAAGTATGCAGAAATAATGTCGACTTTTCGACATTCGGATGAATTTCATCGGATTTTTATTTCGAAAAACCATACGACTGAGTGGTATCGTGTAAATTGGCTTTAGGGAACAAAATGACTGTATTAACAACTCTGTTTGTTGATACATATGTAAATTGTATTTTCCCTAAAAAAAAGTATTGCACAAATTTATATATGATGAATTTCATTTAAAAATCAAGATAAAACTGAAATTTTGAATCCGACCACCTCAGATATCGATGAAATTTTGTTCATAGCTAAATTTGATGAATACAAACAAACCCTCATTTTTAGAAATGACTGTTTTGCGATTTTTTGTGCGTGGCACAGTGGGAAAGTTTTCGAAAAAACGCGAAAATGGTCGAAAAGTGCTCCATTTAAAATGCAATAACTCAGAATCGGCTGAACCGATTTCCATGATCTTGGTATCATTAAAAAGATATTTTAACAGGCTTTATGACACGTTTGAAAAAAAAATACACTGTAAAAAATTTTATAACAAAAAGAAAATTTAAATAAAGAAAAAACCAAAGAGATCAAGGGTTTTTTTTTTACAGTGTATTATTTTTTTAGAAAGGTTTATCCTTCACCTATACCATATCCGAAAAGTAAAATGGGTTCTTTTTTAGTTTTTTTATATAATTTTTCAAGTAGTGTCACTTCTAGTAATTGCCCTTATATTTTATATTTACAGGCAAAATAACACAGTACAACACATGATTTGCCAAATCAATTCGCTTTTATTCGGAATTGAGTAAAGGTATGAATTTCAAAAATTTGCTCTACATATGCACAACATTCTTCGGAAAAACCCTCGATCATATTTTTTATGATTCTCAGAATTAACAAAACGGAATAAACAAAGGGTTATTTAATTTTTATGATTGCGTAAGCAAAGTAATTTTTTATTATTTGAGTTTTTCAGTTGGCTACCTGTATGACTTTTTTACAGAAATTCAACCCACATTTAAGGGTGGTCATTATTCGGAAAATTTAAAACCCACACATGGTGAAACAGGTATATAGTCACCGTAAAAAAATATGCACCCATTTATAAGTACCTGTCAGTAAACTAGTGAACAATACACAGTATAAATAGGAGTGCATTGATCGATTTTACTCATTCAACAAGTGTCGACGAACGCGAAAATTACAAGATCATATTTTAAAAGTGCAACGTACCGAAATTCATAATTATAAACAGTTGCGAGAAGCCAAGATATCCCATTACAATTTTTACGCATATATTTTAAAAATTTGAGTGAATATGAATTCAAACAGATGCATAAAAATATCTAATAAGTGTTGCGCTTCGCTTCGTAAAATAAGTGAGAACGAGGCTGCAATATAATTGAGTATTTTCCAGCTGTCGCCAACATTCATTGTAGCCGTATTTGCGAAGCTTGCCGGAATACACTGAGAAAAGCGCGCAGTCGTAATGAATCCAACGTGGAGCAGAATGAAGTCTCAAATTATTTACCAATAACGCCCAGCGATGAAATTAGCGAAGAATTGAATGAACTTCCAACTTGTACCAGCCGTAATGCAAACATCGAAAGCAGCGAACTCATTGATTATCTGATCTGTCAGCGCAACTTGAAAACGTCAAAGCCATTTACGAAGAAATTTTGCAAAACATCAAATATCAAATAGAGAACAGCTCAAATCTTTTGGAAAAGCAAAAACTTTTATCTCTCTTACCAATCAATATGAGTCACGCAGAAAATAAAGATCGTTTTGGGGATGATATATCTCACGATTGTATAAAAAAAAGTAAAGATATCCAAAGGAATAAAACGAAGTTTGCAGATATCAATCTTTTACAAATGAGCAGACGTAGTTTACCAACCGAAACTCTAAGCACCGTCAAATTATTTTATGAAGATGATGAAATTAGCCGAATGATGCCAGGATCGCAAGATTCAATTACTATTAAACAAGGAAACTTACGTGAAAAAGTTCAAAAAA
Organism: Cordilura impudica; assembly: GCA_963682025.1. NCBI lineage: Eukaryota > Metazoa > Arthropoda > Insecta > Diptera > Scathophagidae > Cordilura > Cordilura impudica. The sequence continues at coordinate 17,549 of CAVMKG010000340.1, forward strand.
GACTGATGTTATCTTCACTACGCGAATCTTACTACGAATTTAAAAAAAACATCCCTTGGCCAAAGTTGATTTTACAAAATTTACAATGTTAAGGCCAAAAAATTGTATGAAACTTATAGTTAGAAACCAGCAAAATATCTGTGTATGCACATTGCATCAGAATATGAAATTGATGTTTGAAAAAAGTCGCTTAAAATCATGTTCTCAAATTCGTTGTTTGTAATGGTGACATACAAAAAAAGAGTGTGTTGCGTTTCAATGTGAGGTCACTGCTTCAAAAATTTAAATAATCTAAAAACGCATATGCTAACACATTTTGAAAATAACCAAACTGAAGAAATATTATACAAAAAGTGGAATACAACGATTAGATGTATTCTGGAAACGTTAACCACCAACCGAGAATCATTTGTCAGCGATTTTACTGAACACATCAAAGTTCTGATTCCGCATCATTTCATAGCAAAGCGACAACCTGAATTTATCAGCAATAAAAGAGCGGCGCTGTTATCAGAGAAATGTTAATTCAAATGGACTTTGCTGAAAATTATGCATTTCTTGTACAAGATGCCGTGCAAGGATACCATTGGAATAATGATCAGGCTACAATACATCCGTTCGTTATTTATTACAAAGGTAATTATTTTAATATTTTGGTATACGTAAACACATCCATCCACACTCATCAAAATATTTAATATTTTTTATTTATTTGTTTTTTTCCTTTGTTTGTTTATTTTCAGATAACGATAAATTATTTAATAAAAGCTTCGCCATAATATCTGATTGCAATACCCATGATAGTATAGCAGTTCATCTATATATTTCAAAAATGATACAGTTCGTGAAGGCCAATATAACCAACAATATTAATAAAATCATTTACGTATCAGATGGTGCAGGAGCACAATATAAAAATAAATATAACTTCATTAATTTATGCCATCACAAATCTGATTTTGGTATTGACGCTGAATGGCACTTTTATGCTACCAGTCATGGAAAATCTACATCTGATGGAATCGGAGGAACATTGAAGAGAGGTGGTCGAAAATATAGTATTGCAAATAAAAATGAAATCCAGACAACGAGGCAACTCTATCACTGGGCATCAGAAACATATAAGACCACCATACAAGTTGCTTACGCAGATGCTGACGAATACAAAAACGTTAAAGAAAAGCTATTTTCAAGATATAAAGAAGCTCAAACTATAACAGGAACTCAAGGCTTTCATTCATTCATTCCAATAAATGAAACTTTTGTACATGTGCGCAGATATTCTGACTGTACCAAATTTGAGCAGCGCAAAATTTCTTACAAATAATTAACTTAAAAAAAATGTAAATAAAATAAAACACAAATTAATAAAAACTTGGCAAATAATATAAACAATTGTTGATGGTTTTTTATTTATAAACATTTAAAAAATGTTAGAATTGTTGAACTATTTTGTAAATGTGTAAGAATGTGACCTGATATTTTCGCTGTTATTCGAATTATTTCATAAACTTTCGGTACGTATTACTAGAAGTGACACTACTTAAAAAATTATATAAAAAAAACTAAAAAAGAACCCATTTTACTTTTTGGATATGGTATAGGTGAAGGATAAACCTTTCTAAAAAAATAATACACTGTAAAAAAACCCTTGATCTTTTTGGTTTTTTCGTTATTTAAAATTTTCTCTTTGTTATAAAATTTTTTACAGTTTGTGTAAAGCCTGTTAAAATATCTTTTTAATGATACCAAGATCATGGAAATCGGTTCAGCCGATTCTGAGTTATTGCATTTTAAATGGAGCACTTTTCGACCATTTTCGCGTTTTTTCGAAAACTTTCCCACTGTGCCACGCCCAAAAAATCGCAAAACAGTCATTTCTAAAAATGAGGGTTTGTTTGTATTGATCAAATTTAGCTATGAACAAAATTTCATCGATATCTGAGGGGGTTGGGTTCAATGCATCTCGATTTTTACATGAAACTCATCATATATAAAATAATATACCGATTCATTTATAATATGCGTTTCTTAGAAATACACACAAATAGTAATATAATACATGTTTGCAGTTTTTGCAACAGTATTGTAATTTGTAACATTTTTCGATGTTATAAAAATAACGGAATATTGATATAGATTTTTTATGTATATTTATGTATATTTTTACTTATACATTAGAAAAAATATAACAACGTTAAAGTTATATACGGATATTACATATATATCACACTAGCAGTATACCCGCTACGCTGTTAGCGTAATTATTATATTAATTATTTAAGTCATAATAATATTTAAAAACAATAAGAAATATAGTGTGAGTGACAATACGAAGGAAAGTTTTAACAAAATATATTTTTCACGACTACCAAAAAATTTTATCATAAAATTGAGAACTCTTTTATTAATTTAAACGTTTGTATGGTTTATTTATTTAACAAAGAAGAAATGTTAACATAATTTCATAACTAAAAGCATTTGGTCCTGTGGGGTATAAGCAAATCTTATGGCAGTTTAAATATGTAATTTTTCGATAACACTATTCGCCAGTTAATGTGTTCTTTAGCAAGATTAATAATATCAGTGGTTTCCTCTCAGGACGATAACAACCAAGATCAACCTCAATTGCCTGTTGGGAAACAGTTCGAGCACATAGTTTTACTTTCAGATTGTTAATTAACATTAATGAACTCTTTCGGTAGCACTTTTTAAAATTTTTGAAATCTCTTATATATAAATTATCCTGTCGTTGACTCGTTTTATGGGACCTGGGCCATAAAATGAAATTATGGAGTTATTCATAGAATATTTCTCACAAATATTCTTTTGCTTGCGACCAGCACTAATATTATCTATTATTGTTTCTTACTATTCATAAAACTTTATTCTTGTCATTATTTAATAACAATTGAAAGAAAACGTCAGAATCTATAAATATTTAAATAACGGTTAAGATAGTTTACATTTTCCTTCACACTTATTTTTATCGTAAAGAGGATTTAAAGAGGATTTAAAGTTTCTACTGTTTTGGCATCACCACAAAAAAAAAATATAAATATAAATATAATATAAATATCCAGAAATATGTCGGTACGACTTTATGACAGTCCGATGAATTTCATTTGATTTTTATTTCGAAAAATCAGACGACTGAGTGATATCATGTAAATGGGCCTTTATTAGCAATGTGAATATATTTTGCGTACCAATGTGTGTGTGTGTGTGTTGTGCAAAGTAAAAACTTGGATCTTAAAATTCTTTATACAAATTTGTATATCGTACATGCATGATCATAAATGATTGAATATTCTGAGATCTGCCACTCTTGCTTTCATGATCCAATTGCAGTTTGCACATCCTCATCTATATATGATTCTTGATATGGTGTGAAAGTGAAAATTGCATAAAGTTTGCGTAAAAGTGGCTTTAATACGTGCTGTAGCATAATTGCATTCATAAATTGGACGATAACTTTATTTAGTCACTAATAAATGTTGTTGTCCAAAATATGTGCAATCACAAACATTCGCTGACACGATAAAAGTACATTTAAGTTCATTGGCCATACGCTGTACTATGAACTGTTAATGTATAAACAATTGTCGATACAGCGAAGGTATTGTGCAATGACAACTCATGCCATACCACGCAATTGTTGTTGCGTGTTTTCTTGATTTCTGCTGTGTTATGAATTCGGAGTATAACACACAGAAATCATATGTAGGTCATTATGTGTATTTGTTAGTAGGTATTTTTTATACACTATCCAATCAAGCTATGTAAACAAATAAATAATATAAAGAAATGAAATAAAAAAGAACAGTCAATAATTAACAAACATTCAACAATAGTGGTGATTTTATTTTAACGTTGTTTAATTTTCATTTAATATAAATACATTTTTCGTTTAATAACTTCCAATCATTTATATGGCGATCCTGCCAGGAAATAAAAAAATCAACGGGTGGCTATAATTAACCGGAAAAGGAAGAAGACATCTGTCAAATAAAACCAGCGATTCCCTACCCCAAGAAACGTACATATGTAAGAGTATTTTTTTGAAAACCAATGATTATAAATATAGCACAAAATAAATTCAAAAACTGTTTAATGAAAAAGTGTTACTCTACACGTTTTCTTTTTCTATAAGGCTCCAAAAATAAACTTTTTGGTGAAAAAAAATTTAAATAAATTTCTGTAGAAATTGGTATATTACATTCCCTTGTATTTGTTCCCCAAAATACAACAGAGTTTCCCGACCTGGGAATGCAATAATTTACGTTCGTTTTCAACATAATCAATTTTATGACCAAAACCACACAGACAGTGTAACAACGCAAATGAATTTTAACTTTGCAGTGTTCATGCAAATCACCTAATACCCCATCCAATATTCATAGACAAAAATACACGCACAACCACACATCATTTAACAAAACTTGTCACGCTACATCAACAGCCTAGAATAAATATATACACACAACTAAACATCAAATATTATTTAAACAACAAAGTATTCACACACACAACCAAACATTAATAAAACCACGACTCTCAACTACAATATATATAACACCAACCTTTTAATTCTCACTTAGTTAGAATATTAAAATGGATAAGAAAGCATAGTTTGGCTGAAGAAAGGAAGTGAGTTTCGACACGAAACACCGTGGGGACACACTACCAAAAGGTAGAATATCCATTTTTAAAACGATCGGTACCGGTTGTCATACATAACTGAATCCGGCGGCTTCACAGCTGACCGGTCTCGACTAATCCGGCGGCTGACTTCCGACTCGGCAAAAATAAATAACCGGCAAAGGCGAACCCCAACTCGGCATTCATCGTCAATGAGCGAAAACGAACTCCGACTCGGCGGTCATCGTCAACCGGCAAAGGCGAACCCCAACTCGGCATTCATCGTCAACGAGCGAAAACGAACTTCAACTTGACAATCATCAACAACCAGCAAAGGCGGACCCCAACTCGACATTCAAGCGACGATCATCGCTCAGCCAGCAAAGACGAAAAAGACAAAGAAATCACGTTTCGAACAGCTGAACCCAACGTAGCCGAACCATCAATACTACCAACGCCTCCGAACAACGCAATCGTCTTTCAGCCGGCCGAACCATCAATACTATCGAGACCTACGAGAGACGCAGCCGTACCATCAATACGGCGTTCGCCCTTGACTAACATAGTTGGGCCAATACCACCGAACCTTCAACTCGGCAGTCGTTTTCCGACCAACGTAGCCGAACCAGCGATATTATCGACGCCTATGTGCAGCACGTCGCCTTTCGAACAACATAGCCGAATCAAGCACAGCCGAACATTTAACTCGGCAGGCAACTTACCACCACCGTAGCCGAACCATCCATATTATCGGCACCTACGCACAACACAGTCAAGACGACACTCACCCTCCAACCAACGCAGCCGAGACAACCCAGCCGAACTCTCACTTGGCGGTCGTCTTTCAACCAACGTAGCCGAAACATCGATAATACCGACGACTACGAACAACGCAGCCGAACCTTCACCTCGGAAATCATCTTTCAAACAATGTAGTCGAAACATCGATACTACCGATGACTACGAACAACGCAGCCGAACCTTCACCTCGGAAATCATCTTTCAAGCAACGTTGCCGAAACATCGTACTGCCGACGACTACGAACAACGCAGCCGAACCTTGACCTCGGCAATCATCTTTCAACATTGTAGCCGAACCGTCGATGCTGCTGACGACTACGAACAACGCAGCCGAACCTTCACGTCGGCAGTCATCTTTCAACCAACATAGCCGAAACATCAATACTTCCACAGTATAGACGAAGACTCGCTGTCAACTGTGTCGTCACTCTTATATGTAAATATATTAAAGATAATAAATAAAAGCGATTTTGTTAATCCGAAAATCGGATAAACCTAGTGTTTTTATAGAATAAGGTTTGAGGGTCCTTAGGCTGACCCTGGACGCGTCTGAACTACCTCAGCCGTCGACTAAAACCTCGTTACAAATGGCGCCCGAGCAGGGACCTGCTTCAAAATCGAAACGCGGAAAATACAATAAAACCGCCAGCGAGGTTGAATCAAGTCAACGACACACAGACAGCACCGAAGAAACCCCGTCCACCGAACTAACAGCAGACAACCTCGGGTGGATATATCTATTACGAAAAGAGCAGTTGATCGAGCACTGCAGCAAATGCAGAATAACTACCGCCGGCCTCACCGTCGTGCACCTTCGGAAGCAACTAGCCGACCATATTCGGATGAAAAGGTTGAGATCGTCAACAGAGAATTTACTGAAGAATCTAGAAGACGCAATACGCTCCGAAGAGAGAATGGTTGTTGGCAATGCTACCGTTCCGGTTCCCCCGCGACAATGCAAGAAACCCAGATCAGAAATATCAGATAGCGAAATAATGGCCACGGTCCAACGGTGGGATCTCAAATACGGATGTGGTGACAACGAGCAGCTCATCGAATTTCTGGAGAGATATGAGGAGTTGGCTGAATGTTACCATACCCCACTGGACCAGCTACTACCGTCCCTCCTAGGGGTCCTCAACGGGAATGCGCTTAAATGGTACCGGGTGAAACATACCTACATGAGCCAACTTCCGACTCAAAGCCGAAAAATCTTTCTTACCGAGGCGTTACCTAGCTCATCTCGAGCAGGCTTTTTAGAACCGGAAGCAGTATAATAGAGAAAGATCGAAGGCTTACATCCTCAACCTGTTAACGCTCGCCCGGCAGCACCCGCAACTCCGCCCACTGAACCATATTGATCGAATCTACGACGGGTTGCGCACAGAGTATAAGCACTATATACGGCGCATTGATTTTTCTAGCCTCGACGAATTGATGGCTATGACTGATGAATACGAATCCTTGAGGAAGGAAGAGCGACCACAGGCCTCTCTTATGGGACCGATGTTGGCAGTGCAAGGCAAAAGGTTTTGCTCCTATTGTGCCCGGGGCAACGTTCTCACCCAAGACTGTCGTTGCCATAAACCATGCCGGAAGCCCAACACCATTTCTCCCGCTGAACCAGACGGCCGATACTACCTCCAGGTAAAGCTACAGGGACGCCTGGTCAGAGCACTAATTGACACAGGTGCCACCTGCACTTATATTAACAAAGCCATTGGAGAGTATTTACAGAAGCTAAACTGTATTGTATACATACTTGCTATGCAGTGTGTACAAAGAGTAAATGCCGAAATGTGTTTGTCATAAATTATTGGTGATTCAATATATAAAAGGGTTTCTTGTTTCAATACTTTGCGTCATTGGAAATCAATTACTTCGTTTATATTTACGTCAAGTACTTTGTTTATGTTATGTGAGATACGCAATTTATTTCAAGATCACGGGCAACACATGCTAGAACAGAACTTGAGTGCTTCAATAATTATATGTCAAGATCACCTGCCACACGTGCTAGAACGCAAAATGGGTACTTTAATGACTTATGTCAAGATCACTGGCCACACACACACATTCGTACGTAACTAACATGTGTTGACCAGAAGTGTCATGTGTACGATACAGTTATGATACAATTTGAATGAAATGAATCAAGATAAAAATAGTCAGGCATATTCCTTTTGTCATTATGTAAATAATTTTAGTATATAAGCAATGCTAAATATAGACTCTAGATCAGTAAGAAATTAGAATAGGTGAAAGTAACAACTAAACAGAATAAATTAAATTATACCACAAACCTCACAGTGTTTTGACTTTGAAATTATAACAAAGTCGAAGGTAAACACAAAACTTCCTACATGGTGATCTTAATGTACGATACCAACGGAATCAACTGCTGATCCTAGTTCAAAGCCGGGAACTAGAAGGACCAAAACGAAGGAAGCTTCACTCATCACAACATACCAACTTATCACATGGCTTATCAATAACTAAAAAGAAAGAAACAAACCCGCTCATTTTGTGGTACAGTGTATTAAATGCTCTGCATAAATACAAACTGTAAAAATTATGAAAGGGCAAAATGCTTCAAAGGAAGAAATACTGAAGACAATGAAGGACAATGAACTCTGGAAATCGGGAAAGTTTTCAGAAAACCGGACATATTACCTTTAGGTCCTAAACCATTATTCAAGAATAATAAAATTATAGAACTAAAAGACCCTATTTTTCCAGTACCAGAAACAAGAGTAAGAGGAAAAATTATAGAGGTGAAAAAAAATTAAGACTTGTGTTAATAGAAGACAGCATAAATTGAAAACAAAAACTGCTGATAGAAAAAGATAATGAAGAAATAGATTATTTAAAGAAAAGATTAACTGAATTGAATTTAGAGTTTAGTAAAGTACTAACAGAAATAAGGGAATATAAAATCCAAGAAAAGAAGAAGAGAATAAAGATAAAAAGGAATATAATACAAATTAATTTAAAATGAATAACACCTGTAAATTAATAATGACAAAGACTATAATTTCCATAATTGTAGTATCAATAATTATTATATTGCTAAGCTATATTAAGCATGCTATTGTAAATACTGCTACTCAGAAAGTAAATCAGCTAAAAGGTTTGATAGAGGAAAAGTCAATAAATTTTAGCATAATTGAGAAAATTAGTTCATTAAGGAAGTTCTTTAAGAATTATAAGAAAAAATAAAAATAAAATGAAAAGAATGAAAAACAAATCTATATAATAAAACAGCGCATTGAATAAAGATGAATAGTAAAGAAAATTTAAAACTAATGGACAATATATATAGACAAATTGAAATACTAATAACTAATACTAGGAAATCTATAAACAAGGTTTATGTGGCTGATACCTTACAAACAAAAAGAAAAGAAATAGAAAAGCTGGAATTAGACACAAAGGCACCAATGGAAAATACTAAAATATCAGTAGCAGATAGGGAAAAACATAGAGATAAATTTTCTAACTTTAAGAAGGAAGCATCAGACATACTAAGATTGCACGAGGACAAATCGCGTCAATCAAATAGCAACAGAGCAGAGGAAGATCCTAGTGAAACTAGCATATGGCTGATAACATTTTGAATACACCGAGTTAGCATCTATCTCGAAACTATTACCAATGTTTAGCGGTGCTAGAGATGACCTAGAGCAAATCTAAAAAAATAATAAGAGAAACCATTCCACCCGAAAAACACAGTTCATTTTTCAATTTTGTTTTCAAAACTAAGTTGACGACAAAAGTACAAAATAGGATAAGACAGATATCGGTACCGACTAGTATTGAAACACTATTAGTTTCTATAAAAAGGGCGTACAGAATAAAAAAATCTCCTAACGTGATTTTAAATGAGCTCACAATAATAGTGCAGACGGAATCTATAAGAAAGTTCGCCGATAGGATAGAGACCCCGACTATGGAGTTAAATGAAATACAAGTAGAGGCGCTTGGTGGTGCTAGTAGAGAGACTATTTGCAACACAAATGCTATGATAACATTTAACTCATTTAAGAATGGCCTAAAAGATAGGGAGATAGTTAGAACTATTGAAGCTAGCAGAATGAAAACTCTTCAAGAGGCTATCGAAATAGCTATGGAAACCTCATCTGACAGGAGACAAGGCCAAATTATGGAATAACTATAATGCTTACAATAATAGGAACAACAATAATAACTACAATAATTGAAACAACAACAACGGTAATAACATGAGCAATAATATAAATACCGGCAATAGGTACAACAATAGGAACAACAGAGGTGGAAGCAGTAAATACAATATGAACAAAAGCGGCCATAATAACTGCAACAATAGGTACTATAGTTATCATAATAATAACGGGAATACTTACCGATATAATAATAGCAATAGCTACCACGGCAATAATAATAGAAATAACTATCGTGGAAGAGGAAATAGTAGGAACGACAACAATAGTTATCGTTAAGGTAGTAACAGGAACCAGAACGTACACCATATTCAGGAACAGGGAAACCCACAGGTTCCGGAAGTTGTAGGGTACCTGGAACTTCCGGAACAAAGTCAATAAATACCAACAGAATATTTAGTATCTCTTCTGATCTTAAAAACTATGTAAAGTTAAAAGTTCATGGCATGTTGACATTTTTGATCGACACAGGAGCCGATGTCTCTTTGTGCAAAGAAGATCTATTATATAGTCATAAAGAAGATCCAGATGATTACTGTTGTCTAACAGGAATCTCGAAACACAAAATAAGATCTTTGGGTTTAACAACGATACTAATACGAAGCGGTGAAACGGTACTAAATCATAAAATTCATCAGGTCAGACATGATTTTGCCATTTTTATACCGATGGTATACTTGGACGAGACTTTCTTTGCAAGTATAATTGCAACATAGATTATGACAAATTCATACTGACGGTCCACACGGAAAATGAGACATTAACACTACCAATACATAATAATACATATAATATAACTTCCGTGAAAATCGCACCAAGGAGTGAAGTAATACTGCAATTTAATTTGAATATTGAAGAGGGTGGTGTAATTTGTAGTCGTGAGGTTGCGCGTGGCGTATTTCTGGCAAATGCCATAGTACCAAAAAACTGCTGGATAAATCTACCATAATAAGTAATTTAAAGGTAGAGACAGTTCCTCTGAAAAATTATTAAATTTATAAGACCAATGCAACCGGGACAAAATATAATGGGCAACGTTTCAACAAATTATTGAGCGAACTCAGTATAGATAACAATGATGGCAGTGCAAAAGATGAATTGATAGGAATATTAAGGGTATATCAATCTATTTTTCATATAGATGGTGAGAGATTAACAACCAACAACTTTTACAATCAGAAAATCGAATTAAATGACACCAATCCAGTGTATATAAAGAACTATCGCTTACCTCAAACTCATACAGAGGAAATAAATAGTCAAGTTAAGGAACTTTCAAAGCAAAATATCATAGAACCTTCCATTAGCCCATATAATGCTCCACTATTACTAGAAATGGAGAAATGTACTGACTACAGACGTATCGGACTATGCGCTAGGTGCTGTTTTGTCACAAGGTCCGATAGGAGACGATTTACCTATTTCTTATGCGAGCAGCTCTATCAACAAACATGAAAGGAATTAACCGGTTATTGAAAAGGAATTGTTAGGTATATATTTTGGAATAAAGTTTTTCAGACCATACTTATATGGAAGAAAATTTACTGTGATTTCAAATCACAGACCACTAGTTTCATTATTTGCACACAAGAATCCTAGTTCAAGATTAACACGCATAGGATTGTAGCTAGCCGATTACGACTTTGAAATCGTGTACAAAAAAGGATCTCTTAACACAAACGCGGATGCATAATCTCGGATACAAATTGATTCCACGATACTAAGGAATATGATACCATTACAAAATGACGAGAACATCAAGAAAACGCTAGTTATAATATCAAGCATGAATATAGGCATGTAGTAGAGAATTATATAAAAGACAAGGAAGTGCACATTAGGTGTAGTGATAATTCAAAGTGATTAGGTACTCTACTGGAGAAACTATCATCCTATTTAGGAAAATATAATTATAAGAAATTTACCATCGCAAGAGATAATGCAATATTTGATAAAAATAACCGCGGAAAAATTTAAGGCCAAGTATAACGATGTAAATAAATCGAACCAAGATGACATAGTAATAATAATTTATGAAAAACCTCAGCGTATTCTAAATGAAAATAGAAAATAGAAAAAAAGAACTTATAGAGTTATATCATAATACCCCACAGGGAGGACACTTTGTTAAAACTAAAATAGAAGTACCTATAGAAAACTATGAACAAGATGATCAAAAGATTTGTCACAAAATGCGATTTATGTCAGCGCAACAAACAGGTAAAGCATACTAAAGAACCGTTGAGTGTTCTGTCCGTCGTGCTGTTAACACGTAGTTTTTTGTGCCGTTCATTTTTTCTGTTTTTGTCGTGTTACACAATATATATATTTTCGTTACACAATATATATATATATAAAAGAAATAAATAAAACATTCAAATTCTAATCAAAACATAAAGCATATATCAGCCACAAAATAAAAAAAATCTCTTTAAATAAGCAACCAACAATAAGAATCTAACAATAACAATAATTCATATGAAATAAACAAAAATCAGCCACAAAATAAAAATTCAAAAAAAAAAAAAAAAACAACCAACAATAACAAACACAATATTACTTACTACATAGAAAACAACAACATGCAGTTTTTTTTAAATACATTTTTTTCTCTGCTTCATAACACTAACACAACATACAACACAACATACAACACAACTTCATTTACAGCAGTCAAGCCTTGTTGTTATATTCTTCAACCACACAAAGGGCTTTTATGCTTGTGTATGTAAGTGTCATTGTTGTTGGTATTTTTTGATTTCCTCTCTCACAATTTATTTTTTTAAACATAGTACAAGTGGTGATGTATTCGTTTTGCTGTTGGTTATGTTGGTGAAGGAGGTATAACACTGGCTACTAACTATCCGAATAACAGCAAAAGGATTACTTGTCACTTGTACTATTGTTGTTTTTTGGAATATTGACTTATATTTTTATTAATTTTGTAATGTCAAGCAAACTCAGAATAGACTTCTCTATATGCCCACATTCGCTTCCATCGGCCGGATGTTTTCACCTTATATGAGAGCCAGGTAAGTGAGGATGCTGATCCGCAGGATTTTCACACACCTGGTTATCACCTGCTATCCCTTTTTGCTTTTCATAGGGGCCTTGCAATGTACATTTGTGACAATGTTCTGTACCAGTTCCAGCAACATCTGAACTGTAATGATGCAGAATTTAACTCATTTTGGGCTAAGTTCAAAATCGCGTCACACATTTTGCATTTCGGGTTTCTATACAGAAGCCCAAACATAGAAAGGGAGCATACCTATAATGGCTTCGATGCCCCTTCTGAATATATAACTAAAATAATAGAAAGTTGCCCGAATAGCGAAATCGTAGTTGTCGGCGCTTTCAATATTCACAACTCTTCTTGGCTTCACCATTCGAGTCAAACAACTCCCGAAGGCCGTTACGTTGAGCTTTTCGCCGCGCAAAACCACTTAGTGCAACTAGTGAATGAATCAACGCACATTCCATGCATTGAAGGGCAAAGCCAAAATATTCTCGACCTTTTTCTAACTTCACACCCTGACAAGTATGAAGTGAAAATTCTTGCACCTCTCAGTAATTCGGAACACTGCACCATTTCCGTATCTTTTTCATACTCTGTACTTCATAGTGTTTCAACAACAGCTATGAAACGCTCAGTTTTTATTTACGAAAGGGCTCGTTGGGCCGAGCTCAACGATTTTGTCAAGCACTTCAACTGGAAAATTTGTTCCTGGACAATAATATTGACGCTGCAGCGATAATGGTGGAAAAAATAATTGTGCTTGGTATGAGATTATTCATTCCATCAACGTACATTTCGGCCCTAATCAAAAATCTTGGTTTAACCAGACTTGCAGAGATGCAGTCAGATCCAGAGAGGAAGCATTCAGACTTTGGCGTGAAAATAAAAATTCCGTCACTGAACTGCTACGCAAACAGGCGAGAAACGAATGTGCTAAAGTACTAAGGCGTGAAAAGTTTCTTCACGATCAGCGTCTTCGTGCTAAAGTTCTTTCTGCTTCTCGGGGCAGCAAGAGCTTTTGGTCATTTGTTAAAAGAGTAAAGAATAATGCTAGTTCTGCAATCCCAACTCTTATAATGAATGACCAAATATTCACTGACCCGGTTGATAAGGCTAACCTTTTAGCTGAACTTTTTGCAAAAAATAATTTTTGCCGGATAGCCCACTGCCCGAACTCTAAAGAGTATCTTGTACTATGCCTAAAATATTCTTCCGAGCACGTGCAGTTAAAAAGGTTCTTTCGGATCTCAACATTAATAAATCTCTGGTGCTGAAACAGTACTCTTCGACGCTAGCCAGTCCAGTGGCCAACCTTTTCAGCCTTTCGTACCGTGCGGGAGTATTTCCCTCTTGCTGGAAGATTGCTAATTTCCAATCAATCCCTAAAAAGGGTGCGGCTAATAACCCTGAAAATTATCGTCCAATTGCAATTTGCTCTGCAGTCTCAAAGGTGATGGAGAGCATGATCATTTCCATCTTGTGAACTACCTAGAGGCCAACTCACTTATTGCTGATCGTCAGTATGGCTTCCGTACAAATCGTTTCACGGGAGACCTGTTAGCTCTACTTTCTGATCGCTGGAGTCGATCCACTCGCAATTTTGGCGAAAGTAAAGTGGTTGCTCTGGACATTTCCAAGGCATTCAATCGTGCGTGGCATGGTGCACTGATATCAAAGCTTATTGCATTTGGGGTCGGTAATGACTTATCTCGATTTTTATCCAGTTTTCTCAGTGATCGAACAATACGTGTTGTTATTGATGGGATCTCATCCAATGAGTTTCAGCTTAATTCCGGGGTACCCCAAGGTTCCGTTCTTTCTCCTTCCCATTTTCTTATCTTTCTGAACGACCTTCTTGGTCAAACTTTTACCTCTATATACTCTTTCGCAGATGACAGCAGCATTTGTCATTAATTTTCCTTTAATTGTAGGCCAAGCCTCTTGGAGGTTGGGGGGCAAAAGGCAGACAATGAATGACACACTCAATCAAGAGCTGTTAACAATCTCCGAGTAGGGTAAAGCGAATAGGCCATAGGGCCATGGATTCAACAATGTTATCTGTATATATGGGTGGTATAGGTATTGAGGAGTCGGATACTCTTGATGTTCTAGGCACGAGAATTCAATGTGATGTTCGTTGGAACGAGCATGTTTTTCAAGTGTCGTAAGAAGCATTCAAGTGTCTTGGTTTTCTAAAACGGTGCAAAATTTACTTCACTCCCTCTGACCGCCTTAACCGACCGAAAATGGAATACAACTCCCATATATGGGCAGGAGCTTTAAAATCTATTTTGGAACTACTGGACCGTGTGCAAAGGAGGGCGTTGATGCTCATCAATGAGAGTAGGGTATCCAATTCTATTGACTCATTGGAACATCGTCGAAATGTGGGTTGTTTATCACTGTTCTATAGATACTACCATGGGAAATGTTCTTCTGAGATTGGCGAACTTATTCCAAGTGCCCGAGTTTCGGTTCACTCTACCCGCTTCTCTAGTATATCACATCCGTTTGTAGTTTATTGTCCAGTTGACCGCACAACGCTTTACAGAGAGAATCGTTTATCAGTCGAACTAACCGTATATGGAATAAACTCCCCACAGAGGTCTTTCCTGACAGTTATAATCTAATAAAATTTAAGTCAAATATCCACAAACACTACTCCATCTTTCCTCCTTCCCATAACCTATTTTCCTGAGATCAACACAATGCACTGCATCTGTAGGGAGCATCCCCTGAGTGTTGGTTAATAAATAAAAAAAAAATAACGGAAACACCTTCAGACAGTGTAATGATTATTAGATTTCTATTATGTTCTAATTGATCATTATTGTACATATTTTCTTAGAGTGTAAGACATAGATTAAGTTGACAACATTGTAAATTAGTTGTTAAGAACAGGATGGCAACATTTTTTAGATGATTTGTATGATAAGTGAGATACAAAAAGTTTTCTTAACCACACAACCAGCGAGTGAAAATTCCATTAGAAAAAGTTGTAAAAATAACATTATTAAATAAATCATAAAAAAACTAAAATAACGATAATTGTTACATGGTGTCAGAAGGTAAACCAATTATACGTTTAAATTAAATAAAGCTACCAAGAATGTGAATCGTCAATTTTATAAAAAATTTTACTCGGAATGGCAACGGGTGATCGTTTACTAAGTGAATTGGACTGCTCCAGTTTGGCAAATGAGTGGCCAAATTGGAAACGGAGTTTTATGGTGTACATGATTGCCAGTGGTAAAGCTAAAGAGCCAGAAAAAACAAAGATTGCTAATTTCATTTGGTTGATTCGCACAGGCGGTGCGAACATTTACAATTCACTATTTCCAAATGATGGTACTGATCAGTCGTTGCTAGGCACTGTAAGTGCAGGAGATGCTGTAATACAACGCTCATTGATGTATTGGAGAAATTTGATCAACATTGTCTGCCACAACGAAATGTAGCCATGGAATCGTACAAATTCAATAAGATTTCACAAAAAGAGCGTCAAACATTTGCAGAATTCGAGACCGAACTACGAACACAGATGCGCTACTGTGAGTTTAAATGCAGATGTGGGGAGGTATACGAAAATCGAATGCTACGTGACCGAATTATCATAGGCGTCCATGATAAAAAGCTGCAATTGAAATTGTTAGACAGTCATGATGAAGACTTGGGACGTGTCATTGAAATTTGTAAAAGCTACGAAACAATAAAGACATACTGGATGCCAAACAGACAATGATATGTGCTGTTAAAACAAGTGAAAAGCCTCAATCAACAATGGGGGCTATTAACCGTTTTTGCTTCAACTGTGGTGGTCCATGGAAAATCGGCCACCAAACTGAGTGTAAGGCCAAAGATGTCACATGCTATTAATGTTCGAAAAAGGGTAATTTTCAAAGGATGTGCCGTAAGCCCCGTGACAAAAACAGTTGAAAGGAAACAACACACTGGAAATGAGAATATCAAGCAGAAAGTAGCTAAACTTAATTGGAGCGAAATACATGGTAAAAAGTATTGTAGAAATAGAAAATTAAGTAGTTTAATATGTTCTTAAAATATCCTTAGATTAAATTCGACAACACCGGAAAGCAAACGTTGGACAAAGTAGTACATTATAGGAGATGAGGTTGTAAGATTTAAATTGGACACTGGGGCTGACGTGAACTGTGTACCACTAAATCTAGTCAAAAAATTAGGTGCTGAATTGGACAATAAAAATAATGACTTCCCAGTGTTTGATTATAATGAGAACAAAGTTAAAATTTTTGGTACTTGTACACTGAAATTAAAGGATTTGAATAAAAAATTTTATAAATTAGCCAAATTTATAGTTGTTAGTGATAGATGTGAACCATTACTAGGATTAGAGGCATGCAAACAATTTGAATTAATCAAACGTTTAGACGTAAGTAGTATTACCGGCATTGGATCTAAAGTGTCATTCATGGATAAGTATAGCGATGTTTTCCAGGGACTTGGTAAGTTTCCAAGAAAGTTTTCAATATCATTAAAGGAGAACTCGAAACCCGTGCTTCACTATAGAAAGCGAATACCGAATTCGTTATTGGGAAATTTGAAATAAGAGCTTGATAAAATGGTAGGAGACGGGATCATTGCACCCGTTGATTACCCTACTGGCTGGGTAAATAATTTGCAATTGGTGGAAAAGCCCAACGGTGCGCTGCGAATATGTCTAGACCCAAAAGCATTTAATGAGTGCATTAAACGAGAATATTTTTTGATCCCAACAATTGATGACTTGAAAAGTGGGTTTTGGCACATAGGATTGGATAAAAAGAGTTCAGATTTAACGACATTTTTAACCCCTTTTGGGCGGTTCAAATTCTTGCGTGTGCCTTTTGGGCTTAATTGCGCCCCGGAAATGTTTCAACAGGAAATGATAAGAATTTTTGGGGATATAAGGGTGTTATAATATATTTTGATGATGTGGCTATTTGCGCGGATTGTGAAGAGGAACATGATCGGATCATGAATTTAGTAATGAATAGGGCTCGTATCAACAATATTAAATTTAACCCAGAAAAGATTCAATATCGGCAAAGGGAGGTGAAGTTTATTGGGAATGTTTTATCGGAAGGAAAAATTAAGGCAAATGCGAAATATAGCGAGGCAATTTTATTAATGAAAAAAACTGAGAATAAAGCAGGCATACTACTGTTTCTGGGTCTTCTGAAATACTTGGCAAGATTTATTCCAAACCTGTCGAGACAAACAGCGGAATTGGGAAATTTAACTCGGAACGATATAGAATTTAAATGGACAGAAAAACATGATATTGAATTTGAAAATTTGCTCAGGACAGTAACCATGCAACCGGTACTGGCTAACTATGATCCGAAAATGCCTGTGATTATACAGACGGATGCATCCAAGGATGGGTTGGGCTGTGTATTAATTCAGAATGGACATCCGGTTGTATTTGCTTCTCGAACACTCAGCAAAAGTGAGCAAAAATGGGCTCAAATTGAAAAGGAACTTTTGGCGATTATTTTTGCTTGCCAACGTTTTCATTTCTATTTATATGGACGGGAGTTTACTGTTGAGAGTGATCACAAGCCATTGGAGGCGCTTGTCAAGTGCGATATCGATAATGTAACAATGCGACTGCAGCGTATGTTTATGTTTCTTTTGAAATATCCGCATATGACAGTGGTTTGCAAGCCGGGTAAGGAAATGTTACTAGCTGACTGTCTATCAAGGGCCCAACTATCGGAGATTTAGGAAGTAGCAGGACTATCAGGCGTTATTCATTCGGTAATGGAATCGGTTTGCCTTACTCGGGAGAATTATAACTTATATCGGAACATACTAGACAGTGATCCGGAATATTCACGTATTCGAAAGTACGTTGAGAATGGATGGCCAGGGTTCCATCAACAGGATGACCTTAGTCAACACTTTTATAAATTTAGAACAGAATTACACGTTGAAAACGGATTATTATTTTTTAATCATAGGTTAGTCATTCCATCGAAAATGCAACGTAGAATGGCAATCTGGCTACATTCATCTCACCTCGGCATAGAGAAAACGCTTGCACATGCAAGGAGGCTTTATTATTGGCCGGGAATGAATAGGAACATTAAAGAATTGGTTAACTCGTGCAAGATTTGTGAGAAGTTTAAAAGGAACCATCAAAGGGAACCATCAGTTCAGGAGGAAATTCCTAGATATCCATTTCACATTGTGGGAATTGACCTTTTTGAATACGCGGGACGTGATTACGTTACACTGTTCGATGCATACTCTAATTACGTCATGTCTACTAGAATTCGGAATAAAACATCAGGTCATATAATCAGCGTAATTTGCGATATGTGTAATATGGTGGGATACCCAACGATTATTAAATGTGATAATAGTCCATTTGGGTCGGGTGAGTTCAAACGTTTCTCAGACGAATATAATACTCAGCTTAGGTTTTCTAGTCCCGGATACCCTCAGAGCAACGGACTGGCTGAAAAGGGTGTAGCAATAGCGAAAAACATTATTAAGCGCTGTTTTGAAATGAGTGATGCTAACCGGTTTCAATACCATCTGTTAGAGTACAACACCAACCCGTTGACGGACATGAACATTGCTCCGGCTGAATTATTCTTTGGAAGACTTTTGAAAACGAAATTACCAGTAGGAGGCTCTCTGTTGACCAGAAATAACATAGATGAACGTGAAATTCTGAACAGACTGCATAGAAAAGAAGAAAGACAGAAATATTATTACGACAGAGGCGCAAGGTCATATTTTGTATTTATTATTTAAATAATTTTGTTATTTTTTATTTTTTTATATTATTTTATACTAATACTAGCTGGACCCGGCAAACGTTGTTTTGCCCTCAATGAATTTTTTATTTTAGTTAGAATCTGTATATACATACCTATATAAAAAAACGTTTTTGCATTTGTTAATATTAATTAAAAACTGTTAAAGAAAATCCATGTTTTATTTATGAAAATGAAAATAAATATTTATTGCAACATACATATAATAATGACCAATATATTTCTATTATTGTAATTCTAAAAAGAATGAACAATATTTTTATCTTCATTATTCTGGCAGTAAATGAAAACATTTGCTGGCTTTCCGACACAGGGACATACCACATATAGTTGCTCATGGGAAAACAACTGTTTTCGAGGTCCAAACCACATATTTGCAATGATTGTTCTTGAGATTTATTAATGGTCATGGCAAAGCCCAATCTGATCGGAAATTGTAATCTTTTGAATATTATCGGTGTGTCGGTAGGAATCATAGGAAATCTTGGCAGCAAAACATGTTTTCCTTAAAACTTTCCTTTGAGAATTGTGGCCTCAATAACATTGGGCATTATTCTCTCAACATTTAACTTGGTTCCATTACATATTCTCGGAGCGTTGAGGTTACGTAGCAAAATTATTGGAGAACCAACTTTTAATTTTAATAAATGTGGCGGTAGACCGGGCACATCAAGTGAATTCAAAAAATTCTGTTGGAGAATTGACTGCTTCATTTTCTTTAACAACACTATCCATAGATTTGAAAGAAGACGTTTCGGATTCAATCAAATCCTGAATAACAACATGTTATCGACATCGACATTGTTGCGGCTAAAATAGCTCTTTCACCTAACCACACACAGAAAACGGATTCGTTGTGGCTACCAAATTTATTGCCAACCAAATTGCGATGAAGCAAATATCCGAATTTTGAGTCCATGACAATTAAAATTCTATCGTCTTAACAGTAAATATTTTATCACAATAGAAAATGAAATATGGCTATAAAATTTATATTAATACAATCGAAAATACAGTTGTTAAACTTTAGAACAATTCCGTTTGTAATTTTTTTTTTCTGTGTGCAATCATATTTACGATATTGATTTTGAATGCCGGGGAATACATTTTCAATTAATTCATCGCGTAACGATATAAATTGACAAAAATCTTGTGGATGGTTTAATAGTTTGACTGGTTGGGTTAATATTGATTTTACCTTTACCAAGATCGAGTAGTTGTTTTGAAAATTGGTCAGCCATTTGATCATTTTGTAATCGTACTCGCATGTTTGTTGTTAATTTTATAGTTTGAACGCTACTCCATAATGTTGATGATTTTCAGCAGGCATTTATTTCGTCAGCATATGTTGATTTTGGTATGACTGGCAATGTTTGACGAAGATCTCCAGATAATAAAATAAGAGCTCCACCAAAAAGTCTTTCATTGCCTTTCAAATCTTTTAAAGTTCGTTGTAATGCTTCTAAGGAATGTTTGTGAACCATGGTACGTTCATCCCAAATAATAATACTGCATTTTTGCAGAACTTTTGCCATACCGGAATGTTTTTTGATATTACAGACGATGATTTGAGAGCTGAATGAGCTGTACGACCACCATGCAATAATGTTGCGGCTATTCCGGACGAAGCAATAGCCAATGCAATTTTTCCTTACTTTTTGGTTAGAATGTTTATATATAAAAACTTTTGTGAATTTTGTAACTTATAAAATTTAAATAAATTTGACAACTCATTATTTTTTGAACGCCAGCGCCATCTACCGGGTCCAACAAAAAATTTTTGGCATTATCTAACATCCTGAATAATAACATTAATATTATCGACATCGAAATTTTTGCGGTTTAAATAGTTCTTTCACTTAACCAAGTAGTTGTTTTGAAAACTGGTCAGCCGTTGGATCATGGATAATAAAATGAGAGCTCCACCAAAAAGTCTTTCATTGCCTTTCAAATCTTTTAAAGTTCTATGTAGTGCTTCTAAGGAATGTTTGTAAGCCATGTTATATTCATCCCAAATAATAATATTGCATTTTTGCAGAACTTTTGCCATACCGGAATGTTTTTTTAACGGTGATTTGAGTGCTTAATGAGCACCATGCAATAATGTTGCGGCTATTCCGGACAAAGCAATAGCCAATGCAATTTTTCCTTCCTTTTTAGTTAGAATATCTTATATATAAAAACGTTTGTGAATTTTGGAACTTATAAAATTTAAATAAATTTGACAACTCATTATTTTTCGAACGCCAGCGCCATCTACCGGGTCCAACAAAAAAATTTTTGGCATCATCTGACATACATGTATGTACATTTTTAGTTTCAGTAAAATCGCACCGTAAATAAGAATATTCGAAATGACTTTACCCCAGCGCCATCTATCGGGTCCATTTATACATACAAAAATTTCCTATGATAAAACATACATACATTCTGAATTGCAGTCAAATCGCACTAAATAAAAAAATAAAAAAAAAACAAAAAATGAGGAGTTTAACATCTTATATATAAAATTCTCGTGTCGCGGTCTCTGTAATTGAACTCCTCCGAAACGGCTTGACCGATTCTCATGAAATTTTGTGTGGATATTGGGTAGGTCTCAGAAACGTACAACAGGTATTTTTTTTTCATATCTCAAATGGGCGTGGCACTTATGGCTATCATAGTACTCCAGATATCTGATTTTAAAAGTTCACTTTGTATGGGGGGTACGCTTCCCAGTGGCCATATCAAAAAAAAAAAAAAAAAAAAACGTAGTCCGATTCTCAGACCTACCCAATATGCGCACAAAATTTCATGAGAATCGGTCGAGCCGTTTCGGCGGAATTTTACCACAAACAATGCGACAGAAGAATTTTATATATAAGATTTGTATTAAAATTTTTGGTTATAATTCGTTATTTTTTTTCTTAAAAATTATTTAATATTTTGATATTTACCAAAATTATTCAAAGACAAATTTATTCAAATTTTCTATTTCAACTCAATGTAAAATTCCAATACTTTAATTATAAGATTATAAATCATGTTGTATGGGAAATCATAAATAAATAAGCTAAACTAAACTAAACTGTTCATTCAGAACCCTGTGGTTCCTTTCTACTGCACCTAGCGTCTCGTGGTGGTAAGGAATTGAGAATCTTTGTTCAATTTTCAGTAGCCTCCATATTTCCCTCATCAACTCATTCGTGAATTTTATACCTCTATCCGACTTAAATATGCTAAATAGCCCATATCTGAGTGTGACATTTTCCACTAATGCTTTAGCTATTGACTTTGCCTCTTTTGTTTCCATAGGACAAGCAATTACATAATAAGTCAATTCACATTGCATCGTTAGAATATACCTTAGTTTGTGCGTTGGACGTAATGGACCAACCGTATCGATCACTATTGTGTCGAAACTATCTGAAGGTGCTTCCGTCATTTTTTTTTATTTATTAACCAACACTCAGGGGATGCTCCCTACAGATGCACTGCATTGTGTTGATCTCAGGAAAATAGGTTATGGGAAGGAGGAAAGAGGGAGTAGTGTTTGTGGATATTTGACTTAAATTTTATAGGATTATAACTGTCAGGAATGACCTCTGTGGGGAGTTTATTCCATATACGGCTAGTTCGACTGATAAACGATTCTCTCTGTAAAGCGTTGTGCAATCAACTGGACAATAAACTACAAGCGGATGTGATCTACTAGAGAAGCGGGTAGGGTGAACCGAAACTTGGGCACTTGGAATAAGTTCGCCAATCTCAGAAGAACATTTCCCATGGTAGTATCTATAGAACAGTGATACACAACCCACATTTCGACGATGTTCCAATGAGTCAATAGAATTGGATACCCTACTCTCATTGATGAGCATCAACGCCCTCCTTTGCACACGGTCCAGTAGTTCCAAAATAGACTTTGAAGCTCCTGCCCATATATGGGAGTTGTATTCCATTTTCGGTCGGTTAAGGCGGTCAGAGGGAGTGAAGTAAATTTTGCACCGTTTTAGAAAACCAGGACACTTGAATGCTTCTTACGACACTTGAAAAACATGCTCGTTCCAACGAACATCACATTGAATTCTCGTGCCTAGAACATCAAGAGTATCCGACTCCTCAATACCTATACCACCCATATATACAGATGACATTGTTGAATCCATGGCCCTATGGCCTATTCGCTTTACCCTACTCGGAGATTATTAACAGCTCTTGATTGAGTGTGTCATTCATTGTCTGCCTTTTGCCCCCCAACCTACAAGAGGCTTGGCCTACAATTAAAGGAAAATTAATGACAAATGCTGCTGTCATCTGCGAAAGAGTATATAGAGGTAAAAGTTTGACCAAGTAGGTCGTTCAGAAAGATAAGAAAAGGGGAAGGAGAAAGAACGGAACCTTGGGGTACCCCAGAATTAAGCTGAAACTCATTGGATGAGATCCCATCAATAACAACACGTATTGTTCGATCACTGAGAAAACTGGATAAAAATCGAGATAAGTCATTACCGACCCCAAATGCAATAAGCTTTGATATCAGTGCACCATGCCACGCACGATCGAATGCCTTGGAAATGTCCAGAGCAACCACTTTACTTTCGCCAAAACTGCGAATGGATCGACTCCAGCGATCAGAAAGTAGAGCTAACAGGTCCCCCGTGAAACGATTTCTACGGAAGCCATACTGATGTTCAACAATAAGTGAGTTGGCCTCTAGGTAGTTCGCAAGATGGAAATGATCATGCTCTCCATCACCTTTGAGACTGCAGACCTAATTGCAATTGGACGATAATTTTCAGGGTTATTAGCCGCACCCTTTTTTGGGATTGGTTGGACATTAGCAATCTTCCAGCAAGAGGGAAATACTCCCGCACGGTACGAAAGGCTGAAAAGGTTGGCCACTGGACTCGCTAGCGTCGAAGAGTACTGTTTCAGCACCAGTGCTGGTATACCATCCGGTCCCAGAGAGTTATTAATGTTGAGATCCGAAAGAACCTTTTTAACTGCACGTGCTCGGAAGAATGTTTTAGGCATAGTACAAGATACTCTTTCGAGTTCGGGCAGTGGGCTATCCGGCAAAAATTATTTTTTGCAAAAAGTTCAGCTAAAAGGTTAGCCTTATCAACCGGGTCAGTGAATATTTGGTCATTCATTATAAGAGTTGGGATTGCAGAACTAGCATTATTCTTTATTCTTTTAACAAATGACCAAAAGCTCTTGCTGCCCCGAGAAGCAGAAAGAACTTTAGCACGAGACGCTGATCGTGAAGAAACTTTTCACACCTTAGTACATTAGCACATTCGTTTCTCGCCTGTTTGCGTAGCTGATATACAACTATGCTTGGGTCGGAGACCTGATTGCCTTTTTGTCAGTAAATCGTTATCGTTAATATGCTTGCTAATTTGTCCATGAAGCAGTCGTTCAAAAACCTTGGATAGATAAGGTGGTATGGCAATTGGACGATAATCGTTGTTAGATTTTGGGGTGGGTATAATTTTTGCGTGTTTCCAACTTTGCGGTAAATACTCTTTGTAATTATATTATTAAATATATACGTTATAAATGGCAGAACATACGGTACAATAATTTTTAAAAACTTATGATGAATATTATCGAACCCTGCAGCATCAGATTTAATTGCTTGACAGCTTGAAAATACATACTTTCTGTCATTTGTGGAAAATGACGGTTGGGAGGAATGGATTTCATATTATACATTTGCATATAATGTTACCCCTCATGTAGATACTGGATACTCTCCATTTGAATTGATATTTGAAAAATTACCATGTTTACCAGGCGATGAATACATGAATCATACGAAGGTATACAATATCGAGATCTATGCTAATGAGCTGAACGCTAGACTGAAGTATTCTCTGCAAAATGCGAGGAAAATTATAGAAAACGTGAAAAGAAATAGACAATTAAACTTAACTGACAAGTCCAAGAGCATATCTTTAGAAATAGGAGACTTAGTATTAGTTTAGAGAGAGAATAGAAGAAAAAATGAGGTACCTTATCCAGGTCCATACGCTGTAGTAGGGATTAACAATTTAAATGTAGCAGTTAGGATAAAAGATAAAATTAAGACATATCATAAGAACCTATTAAAAAATATAGTACTAAGCATTAAGATAAATTGTAAATAAGATAATATTACCACACAAGAACAAGAATTATTACAATAATATATTGCACATAGGTAGAATAAGAAAATAAAATAATACAACAAGATAAGTATGCACTATTCTTTGAATCCTCCAATTTCTGTTATTTATTTCACAAAAATTGGATGACTTCTTTTAAGGGCGAGGGTGTAGTGAATACATACCTGCTATGCAGAGTGTAAAAAGAGTAAATGCCGAAATGTGTTTGTCATAAATTATTGGTGATTCAATATATAAAAGGGTATCTTGTTTCAATACTTTGCGCATTGGAAATCAATTACTTTGTTTATATTTACGTCAAGTACTTTGTTTATGTTATGTGAGACACGCTTGAATGCAATTTATTTCAAGATCATGGGCAACACATGCTAGAACAGAACTTGAGTACTTAAGTAATTATATGCCAAGATCAACTGCCACACATGCTAGAACGCAGCATGGGTACTTTGATGACTTATGTCAAGATCACTGGCCACACTCACACATTCTGTATGTAACTAGCATGCGTTGACCAGAAGCGTCGTGTGTTCGATACAATTATGACTCAATTTGAATGAAATGAATCAAGATAAAAATAGTCAGGCATATTCCCTTTGTCATTATGTAAATAATTTTAGTATTGAAGCAATGTTAAATATAGACTCTAGATCAGTAAGAAATTACAATAGTGGAAAATAACAACAGAAGAGAATAGATTAAATTATACCACAATCCTCACAGTGTTTTGACTTTGAAATTATAACAAAACTTACTACAAAACGTGCCAAGGAGAAACGGTTGCCGGACGATTCAAATGGCCAATCAGTCCCTTGTATCACGTTTGAACGTCTATACCGTACAGATTGACTTTGACAAGAGAAGGCTAACAATACCCACATCCGTAGTACCCACCCTTGCGGAACCCATTATCCTTGGCATGGATTTCCTCAGATTGTTCAATATAGAAATAATTGTAAATGGGACCTCCTTGCCAAAGCCGAATACCCACGTCCAAGAGAGGTCAGCCGACGAGTCCGATACGTAGAACGCCTACCGAGTCAACCCAACCCGAAATTACCGATATATCGCGAGGTTTACCGATCAACCAAATTACCGCGGCCAGTCTACAACTACCGATTGGATTGAACGTGCAATTTAAAAAAGTCCTAATGTCAGGATATAAAAGGGAAACAAATGAAGAAATCCAGTCATTATTAAAACATCAGTCCGATCAGCATATACGGCCAGCAACACTAGATCGCCGGATCCAGTATCGATCCCCAGCCGAAGCCACAACCAGAGGGGAAAGACCCGTAATCCAGTCGGTCATTAAAATGGAGCAACCACCACTGTCATACATAGACAAACAAAGACCTCGGATAGCCCGCACCCCAGCATTCGCCCATGC
This sequence comes from Cordilura impudica, assembly GCA_963682025.1. Taxonomy (NCBI): domain Eukaryota; kingdom Metazoa; phylum Arthropoda; class Insecta; order Diptera; family Scathophagidae; genus Cordilura; species Cordilura impudica. The sequence continues at coordinate 44,557 of CAVMKG010000340.1, forward strand.
CATAAAAGCATTACCGACGGGCTCGGAGACCAACCGACAGCAGGTTTCGCGCAATACAACACGCAAGCAAAGGAAGCCACACCGCTCCCACCAGCAAGAGCCCCAAAACCACCACCAACACCACCAGCAACACCGACACCAAAACCGATACCACCACCAACACCGAACCCAAAACCAACACCACCAACAACACCTGCACTAGTCCCTAAACCAGCATGTACCGCACAAGATACACGACCGAAAAGTTCAAAGCTGTAGAACAGCCTTAATTTTAAAATTTAATTTTGTAATATTGTCATATTTTATTTTGTAATTAGTAATAGTGTAATTAGTAATAGTAATAGTGAAATAAGATGGAAAAAAAATTAATTTTTAAGAAAAAAAAAAAAATTAAAAAAAAAACAAAAACAACAACAAAAATTTAAAGGAAAACAAAAAAATTTTTTTTCAAAAGTGTTAGAAAAATATTGACCATTATTATATAAATTTATATTACCAAATACGCAATGCATAATTCAATGAAATGTCGAAAATATATATCATTAGCAAAGAAGTAGTGCATTAAAAATTGTATTCTTTGGCCAATACATATTTTGCAGATGAACATTTTTAGATAAGCCTTATTTATATAAAAAAAAAATTGAAATTAGCTAAAACAAACTCACACACACAATCAACAAAACGGTAACTACAAACATACCGACAACAGCCAACATTTACTGCGCTCGAAAGGCATCGCTTCCCGAAGTAAGGGGGGATGTAACAACGCAAATGAATTTTAACTTTGCATTGTTCATACAAACCACCTAATACCCCATCCAATATTCATAAACAAAAATACACGCACAACCACTCATCATTTAACAAAATTTATCACGCCACGTCAACAGCCTAGAATAAATATATACACAAAACTAAACATCAAACATCATTTAAACAACGAAGTTTTTACACACAAGCAAACATTAATAAAACCACGACTCTCAACTACAATATATATAACACCAACCATTTAATTCTCACTTAGTTAGAATATTTAAATGGATAAGAAGGCAAAGTTTGGCTGAAGAAAGGAAGTGAGTTTCGACACGAAACACCGTGGGGACACACTATCAAAAAATAGAATATCCATTTCTAAGACGATCGATACCGGTTGTCATACATAACTGAATCCAGCGGCTTCACGGCTGACCGGTCTCGACTAATGCAGCGGCTTCACGGCTGACCGCTCTCGACTAATCCGGCGGCTTCACGGCTGACCGCTCTCGTCTAATCCGGCGGCTTCACGGATGACCGCTCTCAACTAATCCGGCGGCTTCACGGCTGACCGCTCTCGGCTATTCCAGCGGCTTCACGGCTGACCGCTCTCGACTAATCCGGCGGCTTCATGGCTCACCGCTCTCGACTTATCTGGCGGCTTCACGGCTGACCGCTCTCGAATAATCCGGTGGCTTCACGGCTGACCGCTCTCGATCGATCCCGAATCAACAAAGGCGAACTTCCGACTCGGCAAGCATCAACAACCGGCAAAGGCGAACCCCAACTCGGCATTCATCGTCAACGAGCGAAAATGAACTCCGACTCGACGATCATCGCCCAGCCAGCAAAGATGAACCTCCGACTCGGCAATCAAGTTTCGAACAGCCGAACCATCAATACTACCAACGCCAACGAACAACGCAATCGTCTTTCAGACAGCGCAGCTGAACGATCGATAATATTGACGCCTACGAATAGCATAGTCGTAGTTCAGTCAACGTAGCCGAACCAGCAATACCATCGGCACCTACGAGCAGCATGTCGTCTTTCGAAGAACATAGCCGAATCAGCACAGCCGAACATTTAACTCGGCAGGCAACTTACCACCACCGTAGCCGAACAATCCATATTATCGGCACCTATGAACAACACAGTCAAGGCGACCAACGCAGCCGAGACAACCCAGCCGAACTCTCAATTGGCGGTCATCTTTCAGCCAACGTAGCCGAAGTATCGATACTACCGACGACTACGAACAATGCAGCCGAACCTTCACCTCGGCAATCATCTTTCAACCAACGTAGCCAAAACATCGATACTGCCAACGACTACGAACAACGCAGCCGAACCTTCACCTCGGCAGTCATCTTTCAACCAATATAGCCGAACCATCAATACTTCCGCGGTATAGACGAAGACTCGCTGTCAACTGTGTCGTCACTCTTATATATAAATATATTAAATATAATAACTAAAAGCGATTTTGTTAATCCGAAGAAGGGATAAACCAAGCGTTTTTATTGCATAAGGTTTGAGGGTCCTTAGGCAGACCCTGGACGGGTCTGAACTACCTCAGCCGTCGACTAAAACCTCGTTACAACGGAATATAGAATTGGTTGAAACCAAATAAAGTAGTAAAATAAAATTACATTTCGGGTTTTGATAAATTTAATAATATAACGAAATTTTCGAAAACATTGATCCACACACAACATATTCGGGGGTTCCCAACCTAATAAAACTATAAAATCAAATTATATTGTATCTTAGCGGAACATATATTGGAAAAGAAATTGACTTTAACATAATTTTCGGAAAACGTTGTTCGTTAATCAGCACATAATGTATTCCGTTTTTAATTTTTTTTTTCCTATTTTTGCCCCATTTTGAAGTAAAATCAAAATAATAATATAGGAAAAAACGAAGAAACGATTGGAATCGGAAAACAGCGAAAAATATAACAACAACGACAACAACAGCCGGTTGGGCAATTGAAACCAGTTCTCAATCGTGGTGCTGGACAACCAAAAAATCTTTAAACACCCAATAAACCAAAATATATTATTGTTCCACGAAATATTATTGGTAAAATTTTTTTTTTTGTAAGTATTTATAATTCAAAAATACACCATTTACAAAAAATCACATAACATCAAAATTGTTCACTTTCTTTCCGATAATCGATATTAATGAATACACCAAATTAATTATATATATTTATTTATCATTTGTAAATATACCTTACACCAAAAATCATATATTTCTATGATAAATTATTCTCATAATGGCTGACGAGTTTATTTTTAATTCGGATCATCTGATCACATTCAGTGCTGATTTTGATAACATTCCTATCGAAGAGCTCATAGATACCATGCTCGAAGTTAATCTAAAGGAAAATTCAGCGCCTGCACCAAATCATTTAACGAATGCAAAGTAAAAGTTCTAGACTTGCAAAAATCTCTATAAGTTCCTATAGTTCCCAATGAATTTGATCCATCAAGGTTCCTCCTTGTGATACAGAAATCTTCTACGGCGGTTATGAAGAATGGCCCTCCTTCCGCGACATGGTTACCGCGGTCTACATAGATCACCCAAAGCTGTCCTCTGTACAAAAGTAATACTTCCTTAGACTTAAAGTTCGTGGTCAAGCGGGAGGGATTATTAAAAAATATAAGCTATGTGACGAAAATTTTACTTTAGCATGGGAAGCATTAAGATGCAGTTATGAGAATAAACGCATTCTAGTTGATAATTAACTAAAAATTCTTCTCAATCTTATTCAAATTAGTTCAGAAAGTAGCGAATCCCTACAAGAAATTCAGACCACAATAAATTACTGTCTATCAGCTCTAAAAGCCCAAAATATTCCTACATTAGACTGGGATCCCATTATCATAACTTTATGCTCCACAAAGCTCCCACATGAGACTTTATCGCTATGGGAACAATCTCTCAAGTGCCATAAAGATCTTCCAAAGTGGGAGGAAATGGACTCGTTCCTATCAAACCGTTATGAAGTGTTCGATCGGTTAAATAGCATTCAAGGAGTTAAATCTTTTTCTCGGAAAAATCCAGAAGTTGAAATTAACACATTTATAATAGAAAGCAATTTCCAGTTTCCCCGTAAAGTCCGTAACGCTAATCACTCGCTAAATATTTGTCCCAAATGCAAAGACATAAATCCCCAATCCAGATATGACTTCATTTCAAAGAACAAAATTTGCCTGAACTGTCTTTCTTATACTCACCTGCGCAAAAGCTGTACTAGTAAACTCACTTGGTCACATTGCAAAAAGAATCATCATACACTTCTACATTTTTTCAAATCCAACCCTTCTCCCGCAGAGGAAAAAACTCCACCTCACGCTTATAATGATGGACCAAGCAATTCGAAACAGGTTCTCACGAAATCTTTCACATAAGCTTCAACCTATTTTGCTTCGAGTGTCAACACAAACTCCAGTGAACATACATTGCTTCCTACAGCTATGGTACAAATTTCCCATAAAGGAGAGAATTTCCACGCTCGAGCGTTTTTAGATCAAGGGTCTGAGAAACCCATTATTTCTAAAAAACCCAACAGAAACCTATGCTCCCGACTGAAGCAAAAAGTTTTCAAATTCGCGGTATGGAAGGTCATACATTTGGAAATTCAAATTCTCTTAGCACATTTACCTTATATTCCAAACATTATAATCAATAAGTTGATATTCAGGCAATAGTTGTTCCCAAAATAGCTCACATGCTACCTAATTTCTCCCTATCTAGGTCTGATATTTCCGATAAAGATATTAAAGAACTCGAGCTAGTAGATCCACAATTCCAGATTTCTAGCCAAGTTGACTTGTTAAGAGGAAGCAATTTTATTCCCACCATATTGCTATATTGTGTCAAACATGTATGCAATTCTCTAATTGCGCAATCAACCATATTCGGTTGGGTCATAAGTGGACTAATAGAAATTCAGTCGGTTAGTTCGTTTTCTATTGCAACAACCGAAAAATAGGAAGATTCTCTTACCGAACAAATAAAATTATTTTAGAGCATTGAAAAAGTGCCAAGTAATAGTCGTCTCTTAACGGAAGATGCTTTTGTGAATCACTTCGAAAGGACAGCATATTTTAATTCAGAAGTTCGTTATGTTGTCAAACTTCCCTCTAATCAACAATTCCCAAAAAATATCAATATTGGGTCTTCAAGATCTGCAGCTATAGTCCAATACCTTCGCATGGAACAATCCCTTAAAAATAAGCCAGATCTAGCAGGCAAAGATATCTCTTGCGTGATCATATGGTACCTACATCTTGTACTGAAAATTCATCCAGTGAAGTCTATAAATCATTTTATTAAGCCTGAGAGTCGTAGTACCAAAGTAAGGGTTGTATTTAATGCCTCTAAAAAGACAACATCTGGAACTTCCCTTAACGATATCCTACACGTAGGTCCCACTCTTCAAGATGACTTAATGACAATGATTCTGAACTGGCGCCTCTATAGATATGTGTTCAATGGTGACATTGAGAAAATGTGTCGACAAATTTTAGTTGATAAAGAGGCATTAGAACCCAAATGATGAACGCACTCCCGTTGGAAAGATGCACCTTTTCTCCTCCCTTTGCTGTAACTGGATTGGACTTCGCTGGACCATTTGCCACAAACACTTCCATTCTACGAAATGCCCCTTTTCACAAAAGATATGTTTGCGTTATTGTGTGCTTCAGCACTAAAGCTTTGCATCTCGAACTCTACTCAGAGCTGACTTCTGGATCGTTCCTGGCAGCCTTCAGTAGATTTGTGAATCTGCGAGGCCTGCCTAACAAGGTGATGTCGGATAACGGAACCAACTTCATCGGTTTCATGGTTTTAAGTGGTCGTTTATTCCTCCAAATGCTGCACATATGGCCGGATTATGGGAAGCAGGAGTGAAATCGTTTAAAATGCACTTCAGAAAGGTTGCCCAAACCCAAAAGTTCACTTTCGAAGTGCTCACCGCTCTTTTAACTAGAATAGAATCCGTGTTAAACTCTCATCCCCCATCTCCCATGACCGATGAGCCTCATGAATTATGGGGTCTCACTCCCGGTCACTTCATACGTGGCACCCCTTTGACTTCTATACCCGAAGTGCACGTAGAATCAATGTCACTAAGAAATCGTTGGGAAAAACTGAAATATATTCAACACCAATTCGCTCAAAAATGGAGGAATGAATATTTAAAAGAGTTGCAACAAAGATACAAATGGCAACATCAAGAGGAAAATGTAAAGGTAGGCCAACTCGTTGTTGTTATTAAAGTGATCTCCTCCCTCCCTATGAATGGAGACTTGGTCGAATTGTTCAAATACACCCTGAAAACGTCGGTTTAGTACGCGTGGCAGACATTAAGACTCAAACTGGAATTATCACTAGAGCTATTATCAAACTTTGCATTCTTCCCATTGACCCCTCCCAAAATTAATAACTCACATATCTCTCCTTTTCACTTTACACTACACAATACATAATTTTTAATAATTTTTTCAAAAACTTACTTTTGCACATATTAATATTGTTTTATCCCACAGGGCCCCAAGAAACCCATCAACCCATCAATGCCTTATTTGCAGACGCTACCACATATTGCGATAGTGCAAACAATTTTTAGCGATGAGCCCTGAAGGTCGCCGTTGGGTTGAACGCCAGCACGGATACTGCAATAATTGTTTGGCGCGATCGCACAGAATCGATGACTGCCTTTCGGCTGATATATGTCAACTTTGTGGATGGGCGCATCACATGCTATTACATATCGGACAGCGACAAAATTTACAACAAGAACCAACTCCAACAACTCCGATATAACTCCAGGCAACCTCCCCAAGATCAAGTGCCAGGACGCGGTTCCGTTCACCAGCGAATCTTGCAGCCACAGCGTAATCAACCACTACCTAACCTGCCACAAAGACAGTCACGAGCGGAAAGACGTGTCCAAACCTACAGATGACAAATGTCACCTAATCGTCACGATGTTAGTAACGCATCAAACTCCACTCGGTACACCTTGCGTAAAGCCTTACGCGCTCTCACCGCGTTGGAAAAAACTTTATAAAGGATCTATATTGGCTATTAATACTCATGAATTTAACTTTGAAATATTTACGTAGTTTAAAATAACTAATATGGTATTACCGTTTAGAATATATTTTTTATGAATTTGTTAAACATTTATCAGTATTACCCTTTTTCTACACTTTGTAAATTACACTCATCGGCTTCTCCTTTCTATGCTCGTTCTAAGCGCCATTTTTGGATCATAATGGAGCCATCTGTAAAGATGACTCGTAATTATTGTTACACGTCTAGCTCTCAAGGAAGACACACTCAACAACATCTGCACGCTGATCGATGGTAGAAAGGAGGTCCGTAATATTGGAATCATGCCTTATACCTACATTGGATTTATATTACGGTGAATACCACTCTATTTTATTATTTCACAATACACTTTAATTCCCCAATTGCCCCAAAGGAGTCCAAAAAAATATTCAATTAAACGAAAGGAGGTTTGGTTACAAAAATTAACATCCCTTTACTTTTCTCCATCACTAACCTCACATACATTAGTGTGTACCATTAAAAAGTTGTTTCCCCCTGCAATTTTATTCAAAATCCAAAATCTGCTTATTTATTGCCTCTAAGGTGGAACAGAGTTTGCCGGGTTAGCTAGTTATATTAATGAAATAAAGTTGTAAATATTTTAGAAAACACCAAATTTGTGTATATAATTTACTAATGTTAACTATTTTTAATAAAGGATGGAAACAAAACGGATTTGTGTTATTGAAAAAATGTTCAAGAAAGAGCTTTAAAAAAACTATGTGAGCCCTACCACGGGGGAGATGTGTAAACATCTAGTAATTAAAGATTTTTTTGAGTTGGTATATTTTTTCAGCATATTTTTTTGGTAAATTTTTTCAGCATATTTTTTCCAATTTGGAGTTGTAATGCATTTAGCGTAGTTTAGTTAGCTGTTATACTTGTATATTGTTATATTTGTAATTGTGCTATACTTTTTTGTTGTTAAATTAGTTGCTGTACTTCGATATTGTTATATTTGTAATAGTGTTGAGGGTTGTTGAATTTGCTGCAATAATTTTATTGCACCAATACACTCATACTCACTCTGACTACCGACCCATAAATATATTATCTTGTTGTTCCAAAATTTTGGAGATAATTTTGAAGAATCAAATCCAAGATCATTTACGTATGGAAAATTTGGTAAACAGTTTTCAGTCCGGTTTTAGAAAGGGTTACAATATAACACCATATAACCTCGATGTAGTGGAAACTCTGAGACAAAATATGGATAAAAAGTACAATTCTGTAGTAGTTTTCTTAGATTTTACAAGAGCATTTGATTCTCTCAGTATTAGTTTGCTTTTATCTAAGTTGTCTAATCGGTTCAAATTTGGGGGTTCGTCTTATCGATTAATGAATTCTTTTTTAAGTGGGCGGAGTCAATATGTTGTTTTAAATGATGAAGTATCATCGTCCCTAAGGACTTATAGGGGTGCACCCCAGGGATCGGTTTTGGGTCCTTTACTTTTTATGTTATATATCAATGATATTTTTTGGCAAGTAGATTTTGGAACATGTTACACTTATGCGGATGACATACAAATAGTTGCAAGTGATAATGGAAGCGGTCTTGAGTATTTAAGTTTAAATCTTAATAGGGTTCTTCAAAGTATTTTGGAATGGTCAAACGGCAATTTTTTGAAACTTTACCCATCAAAGACTAGGGCTACGTCTTTTTCACATAGTTTCTGTTCTAGTATTGATCTGTGTTTAGGTAGTGAACCAATTGAATTCGTCTCTTATCATAGAAAGCTTGGATTGTACCTAGATCGAGATTTTGATTTTGGATTTCATATAAATCATATTGGTGCAACAATCTCTTTTATATTGAGGAGGTTTTATACTTTGGGGTGTTATCTACCTATGGAGGTTAGAAAACGATTGGTTCTTTCTACATGTCTACCAATTTTTTTGTGTGGTATGGAGATTTATAGTGGGACTTCCGAGCAGAATATTTTGAGACTCAAACATTGTTTTAATAGGATAGTTCGTTATGTGTATGGTCTTAAATTCAGAACTCATATGACGTCTAATACATGTATGTATGTAAACACAATAAAGTGTTTAGCTGAAAAGAATAAACAAAACTTGCATACATATATATACACACGTACATCTGAATAAGCGACAAAAAATATGGGACAATAAATATCAAGTGGATATTTAGGGTTGGTCAGTGATAATTGTTGACAAATGACGTTTGTTTTGACTGAGAAGGTGATTTTACGAGACAGTGAAATCGGATAGAGTGATGAGTATATATGGAGCAACTATATTTGATTTCATATGCACACTGCGTAGAATACACATTCCTATGTATTGTATTCGGTTTGCACTTTAACCAGTACAATTTCACTCTTTTGTTTGAAATTGTACTCATGTATGAATTTATGACTAATTTATGAATAGTGAGAAACCACCCTAGTTTTCATGTTCGCCTAGTACATATGTACATAGCTAACATTAGAATGTATTGATTAGAGAGATTTAAGAGAATAAATTATGATATGGAGTGATTATTGCAAGTCACTCATTTACTCCGTTGTAAGTATAGTAGGAATTAATATATAAGATTGAAAAATTTAAAATAAAGGGGAGTTTTATTTGATAGTTTAGAAGAAGATGTTCTTACAGAACAAGTCTTGTCTAAACAGGTCCTAGAACAATAGAAGAGAAATAAAACTTGTTTTAATTTAATAAAGATTTAAACAAGACACATCCTTAAAAAACAACAGTACATGTAACTCACGACGACGTTACCCCACATGTACGCTTCGTCTTATGTAATTAATTTCATGTACTGTGATTTTCAAACTTTTATCGGTGCAAGGATATTACTTTTTATGTATAAGGTTATTAAGTATGGTGTTCCCCCCATATTTAAGAAACAGATTTAGGATTGGGAATTCTTCAAGAACACATATTTTTGTACCACTATGTTTTAACTCATTAATAATGATAAGATCTTTTGTTGTGAAGTCAGTAGGGCTATGAAACTCTGTGGTTCCATGTACTGAACGGATATTTTCGCAACATGTTAACAGATTTAAAAAGATTATACTTGAGAATATGTAGAAGCTCTTTATATGATGAGCTGCTGTCATCATTTTCCCTTTTTACTTAATTAATCTTATTAATATTATATATATTTTTTTTACTCTTGATTTTTTGTGCATATGGGGGGTTATATAAAATTGAAATATTGGTATTTTTGAAATATTTTTGAATTTTAAATTAATATAAATTGTATTGGTGTTAAGATTTTATCCTGATGCTAAGGGCTTGAAAAACTATTGAATAAATAAAAATAAATAAATATAACTCACACCGTTTTTTTCTTACTCTGTTTTTGTGATTGTATTGTCACATAGATTTGTACCCCCTGAGCGTATAGATGTTGACACATAAAAACACGTCTGATTCACCGCAATTTAGCTTGGTTCAAATGCTGACACAGCATTTGCGACGTACATGAACCAGTCGCTAAAGGTGGCATTATGTTAAACTAAAACTGAAACCTGAGGTTACCTATTAGGCTAGTTTAAGTATAATAATTGGTAGTTGTCTCAACGTTGTGTTTTTGAAATTAAACAAATTTTTGAACTTAAATAAGATGTTTAACTCTTCAGTTTGTGAGAAGGTCCCTCGGGACCTTTTGGATTTTCAAACTCTCACAACTCCTTAATATTGTATTGGTTGAATACCCGAACCGTATATGTATTCCAAGAAAAAACTGTGCTGAATGAAATGATACGAGCAATATTTTACATTTTATTGAGGTTTAATTAAGTTTAGTACTGGATTAGTGAAAAGTTCCCTACGGATCTTGTACTATTATTAGAAGAAATCGCTGGTGAGTTTTGTTGAATTGTGATTTTTTTGTACCTGGTTTCCTTTTTTCAATTGAATGCTTGCTACATCTTGCCTACCCTTAAAATTTATACGACAGGTAAACGAGCAAGAAAACCAAAAACATATTATACAGTATAAAACAAAACAGATACGGTAAAAAAGGTTCATAAGTTATTAACCAAACCATATAAACCATATAACGCTTATATGTTGAACAGTGAACATCGAGTGCGAAATTTTTAAATTTGTGTGAAAAAAATGGCATCTTTAAATTTGGGTGTTGCGAAAATGGTGATACGTCATAGTACACGGTACCAGCAAATGACTGAGGAAGAGAGACGTGTTTCGATGATGGACTATAATACTATTAAATCAGGAGTGGACACAATGGATCAGATGTTTGGCACATATCCTTGCAAACGATCAACCAACCGCTGGCAACTTGCAATGTTCTACAATATGGTAGATATTGCTGCATTTATCATATATAACAAAATTTAACCACTAAAAAAATCGATGAGCGACGTTCATTTTTGCAATTGCTCAGGACACAATTAGTACTGCCAAATATTTAAGAACGAGCCACCAATGGACGTACAATGACCTATCCCAGGATTCGAAGGGCTATGGAAGCATTCAATGTAAATGTAAAACAAAATAATTTGTAGGTAGTAGCAAGACCAACAGCTACACCCTATTTTGTGGAGTTCGGACGCCAGCGTAAAACCAGAGCATATTGCTTTACTTGCAACAAAGCAGTTTGTGCTAAGCAATCAACATTGCTGCATCGTTGCAATACCTGCACACTCGAACTGGAAAATCAGCCAGAAGCATCACAACAATTATTTGTTTTTCACGTATTTTAATATTAAATAAAATCGAGATTGTCAAAAAAAAAAACATTTCTTGTGCCTTTTTATTACTTTATATAATCTAAAACTAACAATCAAAACCTTCAAAACAACCCCATCAAGCAAAATACCATACAATTTTTTTTAAGCCCAACGGGAGACTCACTACAAATTCAATATATGTATGTTATTCAAATTTGGATTGTGTATGTTTTATGAACATTAATGTTACTTTAAAATAGTCATGATCGCAGCTCTTTTGGAGCCAGCTTATTTTGGGCTTAGCATTAAATTGCATAGTCGTCCTATACCTTCTAAAATATTCTGGCTAAACTCACGAGTTTTGTTCCTAATAAAATACCGAATTTGTGTTTTTAGTCATATTTAAACTGCAATTAATATATTTTTTTAAGATATTTTTAGTCACTTTTCCTCGGAACTACAAATATCTGGATATATAATATACATAGTTATATATATATATATATAGATATATAACCTACCGATTTCAAATTTTTACTATTATATTTGTATTATTTTAGGCTACTTCAACACGCATTGTTGGAGGTATTTGGTGGTTTTTTACATTGATTATAATTTCATCGTATACGGCAAATCTAGCCGCATTTCTTACTGTTGAACGTATGATTACACCAATTGAAAGTGCATCTGACCTAGCAGAACAGACGGATATTTTCTATGGGACACTAGAGGGTGGATCTACTATGACATTTTTTCGGGTAACTATATAAGTATGACATTTTAATGGTATTATCGTCGGAAATTTAACGGTTAAAAGAATTTGGAATAGTCTAATTTCGTTTTTATTGAATTCAGCTCCCATTTCTGGTTGTAATAATTCTTTATTTTCATCAAAAAGAGAATGTGAACATAAAATAATTGTTCTTATAAGTATATGAATACTAGCAGTATACCCGCTACGTTGTTAGCGTAATTATACCCTATACCACTCTGTGGTCAGGGTATAACGACTTTGTGCTGATGTTTGTAACTACTAACAATTATTGACCTAGACCCATCATTTATTTAACGATGTCCATCCGTCCGTCTGTCTGTCTGTGTGTCATGTAAACTTTGTAACCAAACTACAGGTCGCAAATATGAACATATTATGATAAAAATTGGTATGTAAGCTTCTATCAGCCATAACATGAACGCTATTGAAATTGGCGAAAATCGGTCCTTGTTCAGATAGTCCCCATAAAAATGACAAACATGAAATCGACTTAAATTGCCATATGATCCAAATTATCTTATAGATCTCGGTCAAATTGGGTTTGTGTGTATTTAGTACACCCGTTAATCAGTAGTTCAAAAATAAACCCTATAGGACAATTC
>CAVMKG010000340.1:60000-64857 GCA_963682025.1 Cordilura impudica
ATATTATATTATATTATTTATATTATATTATATTATATTATATTATATTATATTATATTATATTATATTATATTATATTATATTATATTATATTATATTATATTATATTATATTATATTATATTATATTATATTATATTATATTATATTATATTATATTATATTATATTATATTATATTATATTATATTATATTATATTATATTATATTATATTATATTATATTATATTATATTATATTATATTATATTATATTATATTATATTATATTATATTATATTATATTATATTATATTATATTATATTATATTATATTATATTATATTATATTATATTATATTATATTATATTATATTATATTATATTATATTATATATATTATATTATATTATATTATATTATATTATATTATATTATATTATATTATATTATATTATATTATATTATATTATATTATATTATATTATATTATATTATATTATATTATATTATATTATATTATATTATATTATATTATATTATATTATATTATATTATATTATATTATATTATATTATATTATATTATATTATATTATATTATATTATATTATATTATATTATATTATATTATATTATATTATATTATATTATATTATATTATATTATATTATATTATATTATATTATATTATATTATATTATATTATATTATATTATATTATATTATATTATATTATATTATATTATATTATATTATATTATATTATATTATATTATATTATATTATATTATATTATATTATATTATATTATATTATATTATATTATATTATATTATATTATATTATATTATATTATATTATATTATATTATATTATATTATATTATATTATATTATATTATATTATATTATATTATATTATATTATATTATATTATATTATATTATATTATATTATATTATATTATATTATATTATATTATATTATATTATATTATATTATATTATATTATATTATATATATTATATTATATTATATTATATTATATTATATTATATTATATTATATTATATTATATTATATTATATTATATTATATTATATTATATTATATTATATTATATTATATTATATTATATTATATTATATTATATTATATTATATTATATTATATTATATTATATTATATTATATTATATTATATTATATTATATTATATTATATTATATTATATTATATTATATTATATTATATTATATTATATTATATTATATTATATTATATTATATTATATTATATTATATTATATTATATTATATTATATTATATTATATTATATTATATTATATTATATTATATTATATTATATTATATTATATTATTATATTATATTATATTATATTATATTATATTATATTATATTATATTATATTATATTATATTATATTATATTATATTATATTATATTATATTATATTATATTATATTATATTATATTATATTATATTATATTATATTATATTATATTATATTATATTATATTATATTATATTATATTATATTATATTATATTATATTATATTATATTATATTATATTATATTATATTATATTATATTATATTATATTATATTATATTATATTATATTATATTATATTATATTATATTATATTATATTATATTATATTATATTATATTATATTATATTATATTATATTATATTATATTATATTATATTATATTATATTATATTATATTATATTATATTATATTATATTATATTATATTATATTATATTATATTATATTATATTATATTATATTATATTATATTATATTATATTATATTATATTATATTATATATTATATTATATATATTATATTATATTATATTATATTATATTATATTATATTATATTATATTATATTATATTATATTATATTATATTATATTATATTATATTATATTATATTATATTATATTATATTATATTATATTATATTATATTATATTATATTATATTATATTATATTATATTATATTATATTATATTATATTATATTATATTATATTATATTATATTATATTATATTATATTATATTATATTATATTATATTATATTATATTATATTATATTATATTATATTATATTATATTATATTATATTATATTATATTATATTATATTATATTATATTATATTATATTATATTATATTATATTATATTATATTATATTATATTATATTATATTATATTATATTATATTATATTATATTATATTATATTATATTATATTATATTATATATATTATATTATATTATATTATATTATATTATATTATATTATATTATATTATATTATATTATATTATATTATATTATATTATATTATATTATATTATATTATATTATATTATATTATATTATATTATATTATATTATATTATATTATATTATATTATATTATATTATATTATATTATATTATATTATATTATATATATTATATTATATTATATTATATTATATTATATTATATTATATTATATTATATTATATTATATTATATTATATTATATTATATTATATTATATTATATTATATTATATTATATTATATTATATTATATTATATTATATTATATTATATTATATTATATTATATTATATTATATTATATTATTATATTATATTATATTATATTATATTATATTATATTATATTATATTATATTATATTATATTATATTATATTATATTATATTATATTATATATTATATTATATTATATTATATTATATTATATTATATTATATTATATTATATTATATTATATTATATTATATTATATTATATTATATTATATTATATTATATTATATTATATTATATTATTATATTATATTATATTATATTATATTATATTATATTATATTATATTATATTATATTATATTATATTATATTATATTATATTATATTATATTATATTATATTATATTATATTATATTATATTATATTATATTATATTATATTATATTATATTATATTATATTATATTATATTATATTATATTATATTATATTATATTATATTATATTATATTATATTATATTATATTATATTATATTATATTATATTATATTATATTATATTATATTATATATATTATATTATATTATATTATATTATATTATATTATATTATATTATATTATATTATATTATATTATATTATATTATATTATATTATATTATATTATATTATATTATATTATATTATATTATATTATATTATATTATATTATATTATATTATATTATATTATATTATATTATTATATTATATTATATTATATTATATTATATTATATTATATTATATTATATTATATTATATTATATTATATTATATTATATTATATTATATTATATTATATTATATTATATTATATTATATTATATTATATTATATTATATTATATTATATTATATTATATTATATTATATTATATTATATTATATTATATTATATTATATTATATTATATTATATTATATTATATTATATTATATTATATTATATTATATTATATTATATTATATTATATTATATTATATTATATTATATTATATTATATTATATTATATTATATTATATTATATTATATTATATTATATTATATTATATTATATTATATTATATTATATTATATTATATTATATATATTATATTATATTATATTATATTATATTATATTATATTATATTATATTATATTATATTATATTATATTATATTATATTATATTATATTATATTATATTATATTATATTATATTATATTATATTATATTATATTATATTATATTATATTATATTATATTATATTATATTATATTATATTATATTATATTATATTATATTATATTATATTATATTATATTATATTATATTATATTATATTATATTATATTATATTATATTATATTATATTATATTATATTATATTATATTATATTATATTATATTATATTATATTATATTATATTATATTATATTATATTATATTATATTATATTATATTATATTATATTATATTATATTATATTATATTATTATTATATTATATTATATTATATTATATTATATTATATTATATTATATTATATTATATTATATTATATTATATTATATTATATTATATTATATTATATTATATTATATTATATTATATTATATTATATTATATTATATTATATTATATTATATTATATTATATTATATTATATTATATTATATTATATTATATTATATTATATTATATTATATTATATTATATTATATTATATTATATTATATTATATTATATTATATTATATTATATTATATTATATTATTTATATTATATTATATTATATTATATTATATTATATTATATTATATTATATTATATTATATTATATTATATTATATTATATTATATTATATTATATTATATTATATTATATTATATTATATATATTATATTATATTATATTATATTATATTATATTATATTATATTATATTATATTATATTATATTATATTATATTATATTATATTATATTATATTATATTATATTATATTATATTATATTATATTATATTATATTATATTATATTATATTATATTATATTATATTATATTATATTATATTATATTATATTATATTATATTATATTATATTATATTATATTATATTATATTATATTATATTATATTATATTATATTATATTATATTATATTATATTATATTATATTATATTATATTATATTATATTATATTATATTATATTATATTATATTATATTATATTATATTATATTATATATATATTATAT
>CAVMKG010000341.1:17500-37500 GCA_963682025.1 Cordilura impudica
TAATAATAATAATAATAATAATAATAATAATAATAATAATAATAATAATAATAATAATAATAATAATAATAATAATAATAATAATAATAATAATAATAATAATAATAATAATAATAATAATAATAATAATAATAATAATAATAATAATAATAATAATAATAATAATAATAATAATAATAATAATAATAATAATAATAATAATAATAATAATAATAATAATAATAATAATAATAATAATAATAATAATAATAATAATAATAATAATAATAATAATAATAATAATAATAATAATAATAATAATAATAATAATAATAATAATAATAATAATAATAATAATAATAATAATAATAATAATAATAATAATAATAATAATAATAATAATAATAATAATAATAATAATAATAATAATAATAATAATAATAATAATAATAATAATAATAATAATAATAATAATAATAATAATAATAATAATAATAATAATAATAATAATAATAATAATAATAATAATAATAATAATAATAATAATAATAATAATAATAATAATAATAATAATAATAATAATAATAATAATAATAATAATAATAATAATAATAATAATAATAATAATAATAATAATAATAATAATAATAATAATAATAATAATAATAATAATAATAATAATAATAATAATAATAATAATAATAATAATAATAATAATAATAATAATAATAATAATAATAATAATAATAATAATAATAATAATAATAATAATAATAATAATAATAATAATAATAATAATAATAATAATAATAATAATAATAATAATAATAATAATAATAATAATAATAATAATAATAATAATAATAATAATAATAATAATAATAATAATAATAATAATAATAATAATAATAATAATAATAATAATAATAATAATAATAATAATAATAATAATAATAATAATAATAATAATAATAATAATAATAATAATAATAATAATAATAATAATAATAATAATAATAATAATAATAATAATAATAATAATAATAATAATAATAATAATAATAATAATAATAATAATAATAATAATAATAATAATAATAATAATAATAATAATAATAATAATAATAATAATAATAATAATAATAATAATAATAATAATAATAATAATAATAATAATAATAATAATAATAATAATAATAATAATAATAATAATAATAATAATAATAATAATAATAATAATAATAATAATAATAATAATAATAATAATAATAATAATAATAATAATAATAATAATAATAATAATAATAATAATAATAATAATAATAATAATAATAATAATAATAATAATAATAATAATAATAATAATAATAATAATAATAA
Source organism: Cordilura impudica (assembly GCA_963682025.1). Taxonomy (NCBI): domain Eukaryota; kingdom Metazoa; phylum Arthropoda; class Insecta; order Diptera; family Scathophagidae; genus Cordilura; species Cordilura impudica. The sequence goes on from CAVMKG010000341.1 coordinate 18,860, forward strand.
TAATAATAATAATAATAATAATAATAATAATAATAATAATAATAATAATAATAATAATAATAATAATAATAATAATAATAATAATAATAATAATAATAATAATAATAATAATAATAATAATAATAATAATAATAATAATAATAATAATAATAATAATAATAATAATAATAATAATAATAATAATAATAATAATAATAATAATAATAATAATAATAATAATAATAATAATAATAATAATAATAATAATAATAATAATAATAATAATAATAATAATAATAATAATAATAATAATAATAATAATAATAATAATAATAATAATAATAATAAAATAATAATAATAATAATAATAATAATAATAATAATAATAATAATAATAATAATAATAATAATAATAATAATAATAATAATAATAATAATAATAATAATAATAATAATAATAATAATAATAATAATAATAATAATAATAATAATAATAATAATAATAATAATAATAATAATAATAATAATAATAATAATAATAATAATAATAATAATAATAATAATAATAATAATAATAATAATAATAATAATAATAATAATAATAATAATAATAATAATAATAATAATAATAATAATAATAATAATAATAATAATAATAATAATAATAATAATAATAATAATAATAATAATAATAATAATAATAATAATAATAATAATAATAATAATAATAATAATAATAATAATAATAATAATAATAATAATAATAATAATAATAATAATAATAATAATAATAATAATAATAATAATAATAATAATAATAATAATAATAATAATAATAATAATAATAATAATAATAATAATAATAATAATAATAATAATAATAATAATAATAATAATAATAATAATAATAATAATAATAATAATAATAATAATAATAATAATAATAATAATAATAATAATAATAATAATAATAATAATAATAATAATAATAATAATAATAATAATAATAATAATAATAATAATAATAATAATAATAATAATAATAATAATAATAATAATAATAATAATAATAATAATAATAATAATAATAATAATAATAATAATAATAATAATAATAATAATAATAATAATAATAATAATAATAATAATAATAATAATAATAATAATAATAATAATAATAATAATAATAATAATAATAATAATAATAATAATAATAATAATAATAATAATAATAATAATAATAATAATAATAATAATAATAATAATAATAATAATAATAATAATAATAATAATAATAATAATAATAATAATAATAATAATAATAATAATAATAATAATAATAATAATAATAATAATAATAATAATAATAATAATAATAATAATAATAATAATAATAATAATAATAATAATAATAATAATAATAATAATAATAATAATAATAATAATAATAATAATAATAATAATAATAATAATAATAATAATAATAATAATAATAATAATAATAATAATAATAATAATAATAATAATAATAATAATAATAATAATAATAATAATAATAATAATAATAATAATAATAATAATAATAATAATAATAATAATAATAATAATAATAATAATAATAATAATAATAATAATAATAATAATAATAATAATAATAATAATAATAATAATAATAATAATAATAATAATAATAATAATAATAATAATAATAATAATAATAATAATAATAATAATAATAATAATAATAATAATAATAATAATAATAATAATAATAATAATAATAATAATAATAATAATAATAATAATAATAATAATAATAATAATAATAATAATAATAATAATAATAATAATAATAATAATAATAATAATAATAATAATAATAATAATAATAATAATAATAATAATAATAATAATAATAATAATAATAATAATAATAATAATAATAATAATAATAATAATAATAATAATAATAATAATAATAATAATAATAATAATAATAATAATAATAATAATAATAATAATAATAATAATAATAATAATAATAATAATAATAATAATAATAATAATAATAATAATAATAATAATAATAATAATAATAATAATAATAATAATAATAATAATAATAACAAGTAAGAGTGTTAAATTCGGCTGTGCCGAATCTTTGATATTCTCCACCTCGGTTTGAGTCTTGATAATAAATGTAAATGAAAAAGTAAACAATTTCTATTATTTCGGATTTATTTCGGTGTTTGCTTTTTGGTCATCGTGGTTGCTGATCGGCATGCATTTTGGTTATATACCTATATGCATGCGTTTCCGGTTATATGACATAACTTCTCGTTTAATTTAGTTTTTGCTAATTAAATAGCTCGCCCTAACCTCCATTGCAAAGGTAATGGTTGTGTAGAGTGGCTATATGCATTAAATCGTGCTAATTGGAGATGGCTGTATAGTTTCTTTTAACTGGCCAAATATTTCTTCATTGTGGCCATATAGGTCGGATGGAGTAACAAAATAATAACCAAAAAAAAAAGCTCTCTCAACTTTTTTTTAAAATATTGCCATATTTTGAAAACATAGAGAATAAATTTATAATAATAAATAATCAAATTAGGGATGAAAAACGCAAAAAACGAAAAGTCCCAAACATTTTAAATAAAATAATTTAATGTTATCTTTATTTTCTGAAAAACTTCAAATTTTCATCCAAAAAAAATTGTGAAAATTTATATATAAAAAATAAAAAATAACATTCTCATAAAATTGCGTTTACTTATGTAACAATTTTTACTTATTACAATTTTACTTATGTAACAATTTTTATGTTAGCAATTCTTAAATATCATTTGAGGTTTTCTTAAATTCATTGAATTTAAATTAATATCGACAAATCTGTTTTTCTATTTATTTAAATTGTAAAGGAGTGGCATCTCTGTCAAAGTAAGCGAAAAACACAAAGAATAGAAAAAAACAAATTACTTCGTGTTTGACAGGATGATTTTATGTTTATGTTTAATATCTTTATTTTTTTTACTAATATTTCTGTTTATTTATTTGAAAATGAAATAATGAATTGAATATGCTATTTAATTTTTTTATTTATATAAAAAAGTTTTTTAATTAGAGCAAAATATTTTCACTATTTCATGATTTTTATTTATGTATGACGACATTTCAACCTAAAAATTTAAGTTTTTATCGATTGGATAAACAACACAAAAATGGTTGTCGTTTAGATAACAACAACAGCTGACTTTAACAATAGCGAATATCGTTTCAAAATTTTACTGATAATTTTGCAATTTTCTTTTTTTTTTACAATTCGACTATCGTTAAAAGAAGTTACTGAATCGCGGTACTGAAAAGTTATTAATATCTCCTGAATGGCAATATTTTTTTTAAATGTAAACATTTTTAAATGTAAAGATATTTCTAAATTTAAAATTATTATTTCCGACGTTTTGATATGATTTTCTGAAACTCAATTAATATTTTCTAATTTATAATTGGAAATTTTATTTTCAGTTTTTATTATAATTGATATTTTCTTAAATTTGAATGGAAAATTTAAAAAGAGAAATTTTGTATTTATGTGAATAATAATGCTTTATTAATTATAAACAATTTTTAAAAATTAGATGTAATCGCAATCAGATATTTTATAGGTAAAGCAGAATAATAATTCTATATAACTATGTAGAACTGTTTTGTAAGCAAAAAACTCATTGACGAACTCGGTAACTCTATTTTGTAAAGACAACAAAAAGTTAACCCCCCCCAATCTCACATCACACTGAAATTGTAAAATCGTTGTGTACGTATTATCAACGAAAAATTGTTCGAATTAGTCGAATCCATCGCCATTAAATTTTATGCTCAAACATCTGACTGCAATCTCATTTTTAAAATGTTGTCGAAGCGTAAACTTGAAAAAATTTGTATACTTCTCTCTCTTATTTTATTTTAAGTAGAGTTACCAAGTTTATTATACAGGCACATGTTTGAGGGAAAATGTTTACATTTATTATTATTAGTATTTTAATAATAGTTAATAATATTTATGCTCTATAATTAACAAACTTGCGTTTTTGTATGCGCATATCAAAAAATAAATCATTATAATAGATTTAACAAGTTAAAACTTTAATTACAATTTTACAGAATCCAGTAAATTTGCATTAAATTTATAACAGGGTAACATTAATCATCGTTAGTGTCTGCCACTACTCGCACGAAAAATTTGGTGCCATTAGTGTGACCACTGCGGAAAATGTGTGTGTATTAGTAAAAAAAATGTGAGTGTATTGAGTTTTTTGAACTTGCAGTGTGATGTGAGATTGGTGGGTAATATGCCAAACTTATGTTCATATTTGTAAAAGAATAATGAAAAAACGTATGAAATAAAAGACCAACCCGTGTATACTCTTAACATTGTTCTGTATGATATCTAGTTGAAAATATTAACATTCATGTTAAAATAGAAATAACTATTGCAAAGCTAATTAGAACAAACAAAAATTATGGCGGCATCTACTGTGGCATAGTCACGCTAAGCAAAATGAAGTGACACTCTGTTAATACAAAAGAAATGTATTTTCCCCACAACAAAATACTGCAGAATTTTATGTAAATAAAATAACCGATTTATTTCTAACATGCAGTTACTATGAATATACATACATACATATATATAATATATGTACATTATTTGTATTATTTAATATGTGTATGTATATATATTTAAATATTACACACAAAAAATACAACATCAAAGGTTATTTTTGTGTTTTTCTCTTTAAATAAATTAATACATAAATTTTTTTGCTAAATTTACATTTGGGCAATTCACAACAGGTGTTGTATATTGTATGTTGTATTGAAATACACAATACAATCATTTGTTGTGAACACTCAGTTGTATTTTCATATTGTAAAACGCTTTCTTTAGTAATTTTCGATCCAACGAGGAAAGATCGCTTCGTCGCTTCTGCTATTTTGTATAAGAGAAAACACTTGTCAGTGTTTGCTTTTTGGTCGTGAGATATACCCTGGAGTTTTAGTTACGTACCTCTTGCATTTTAATTTATAATGAAAAAAAAAATATGTTAAATGTTTTGGTTGGTACTGAAAGAGAAAATACATACTAAAAATATAAACATTAATTTTTATATAAATAAACTTATCGATGTATTTGCGTTATTTGCATTATTTGCCATATTTTATTTTATAATTATTTATGCTGATAATATTCTATGTATTTGTTTTTTCTTTTTCATAAAAACTGGCATTCACTTGGAACTGATATGTTATTATACAATATACAACATTTACTAAACATAGCAAATGAAGTTGGATCGTGTATCAGATTTTTCAGTGAAAATTACCAACAACAATTTTACACTATTGTAAAGTGATACACGATACAAGAGATACAACGATACATTACCCATTGTGAATTGCCCAATTGTTTTTTTATTAACAACTAGGTATTTTAGCATTATTTGCTTTAGATGTTGGTGAATTTTTACTCCCTTTATATTAACTCGTAGTGTCTGCTTGTCGAAAAAATTTTGGATCGATTTTAACCACTTTCCCGTGACCCAATCGATCTGAAATTTTGCAGGCAGGCTTGTGGCAATGGCAGAAATGATCTAACATATTTTTTAGTGATGCCAAAACAATGGAAACTTTTAAATTTTTCTACTAGAGTTGATAAAAAAATGTACAAAGGGTTTGTTCTTGTTATATTATTACCATAACGACCACAAAAACAACAAGTCCAGCTATGAAAACAATGCAACATTTAGAATAGCAACAAGAACAATATAGAAATATCATGTTTTTCATTTTTTTTTTACTTTTTCAGAGATTTCCCTGGACCTGTTCCACCGATTTTAATGATTTTTGAAGTAGAAATCTTTCCATGAATTTGATGAATCATTCTCACTAAAAATGATCACTGTAGCTGCACTATTGAGGGCGTGATCGTGACAAGAACAACATAGAAAATTATTTTTTTTTCAAGACTTTTTTAGTTCTTCATTCAAATCTCGGGCCCTAATCGACCGATTTGGACGGTTTTAAATAGCAAACTTATCAGGATGTTAGTGAATCATTTTTATGTCAACGAGTACCCTAGCTGCCGGATTGATGCCGTCATCGTGATTTCCACAGACGGACAGACGGACATCGCTATATCAACTCCGGTTGTTATAAGGATCACAAATATATAAATATATATATATACCCTCTGCACACTGGAGTGGAGGGTATAACAACTCTACAACAGCAACAATGACAGTCATATGTTTTTCAAATAGGAAAAAACTGTTTATGTGTTAGTTTCGGTCATTCCCCAGTATGCTTTGAAATATTATTTCTCCAATGTTGGAGAAAAGTTAAGTTCTTAAATTGATGTCAAATGTAATTCTCAACTTGGGTTGAAAAATTTTTCTCCTTATTTGCTTTCAACTTGACATCAAGTTGAGACTTAACATTTTTTCCAATCTTTGAGAAACATTTTTACTCTCAATTGGATATCCAACACTTTTCTCCACTTGAGACCAAACATTTTTTCAACTTGAATACGATTTGTGTTAAGTCTGAGATATTATTTAAATATGTCATAAATAATAAATTAAATTAAAAAATGCCAAGAAAGTACAAATAAATCATTGATATATTTTTAATTATTTCTGCTTTTTGTCGAATTTTTCAAAAAATGTACAACTAATTAATTCATTTATTTTTAATTCTAGATTTTAAAAAATGTACATAATATGTACATTTAATGTTAAATATGTACATAGTAATGTTAAATATATAATGAAATTAAATTGAAACATTAAAAAAAGTACATTGTTTTCATTTCTAAAATTAGTATAATATTTTTTAATATGGCAATTCCGTACCTTCCATTTGATACCGATTGGAAATATTTCTTTGCTATCAAGTTGAGAATCACAAATTTCTCAATTTGATAACTATGAAAATCGCCATATAAAAAATGTGCCTTTTAAGTTGAGAAGACTATATTCGAACTATTGAGGGCATTTGAGAATTAACGTTGGAGATTTGAGAAATGTATTTGATCTCAAATGCACCTCAAGTTGATAGCAAACAAAAATGTTTATTGGGACATTTATTGTAGGGTCGTTTGCACACACACAAAAAATAGAAAATAAATTGTCAATAAGCAAAGCAAGTGGCTTCGAAATTCGATGATGCCAGTTAATCATTTTTTGTTCACGCGGAATTTATAATTGGAGGAATTTTTTTCTCGAGAAATGTATTTTCCGTGAGAAAGAAATTCCTTGAGAATATTCATAATTGGGATGAATAACTTTTAATTGGAACTTTTTAGTCAGAATAAATCATAATTCTAGTTAGATATTGGTTAATATTTAATTAGAAAAAATATTGTGGTGGCATCTACGCAATTATTGAGGCAGTCACGGAAAAATTAAATGCAAGTCTGTTTTTTTTAATATAACAAAAATGGATTTTCCCTTTAACAAAATATGGCAGAATTCTTTATAAATGAAATGCAAAATGGAAAATCAATTTTGTGCTAATTCTTAACAAAATTAATAAAATATATATATGTATTATTATATTTATTAATATTTGTAATTTTATTTGACACAATTTCACACACAGTTTTACAGATCAACTGTTTTAATTAGAAAAAATATTGTGGTGGCATCTACGCAATTATTGAGGCAGTCACGGAAAAATTAAATGCAAGTCTGTTTTTTTTAATATAACAAAAATGGATTTTCCCTTTAACAAAATATGGCAGAATTCTTTATAAATGAAATGCAAAATGGAAAATAAATTTTGTGCTAATTCTTAACAAAATTAATAAAATATATATATATGTATTATTATATTTATTAATATTTTTAATTTTATTTGACACAATTTCACACACAGTTTTACAGATCAACTGTTTTCAACTGATTTAGAAGTTTTCTGTTTTTGAAACAGTAGTGCCAATTTGTAACATTTTGTGATGTAATGAAAATCGCAGAATAATAAGTTAATACACAATAAAAAATATTAAATTTTTAAGTTTTATATACATATTGCAATAAAAAAAACTTTGGTAACTTTACATTGAAGATGGTCAGAAATGAATGAGAAAAAATATATAGACATTTTAGAAAAGCACATTTAATGTTAAACTTTATGCACAAAATATATGGGTTTTAGTTGTTTCGAATTTAACTGTGGCTCTAAGTGAAAAGTTTTAGACCGATCGTATATTACATCTTGAGGATCCTCACCTAATATTTTCAAATATTTTAAATTCTTTTTAACTCATTTAACCTCATTACGAAAATAGTAAAACAGTAAATATGGAAAATCCACGCACCTCAAAAAATTGTTTTCTATGAAATAAATTAAAGACATTTCATATTATACAATTTTCTTTCAAAAATGTATCAATTATTGCAAATTTGAAATTTGACATATAGTATTTGTACATATATTTGTATAGATTTCGCAGTATGAAAAGAATTATTATTTCTTTATTTAGAATATATGTAAGTATTGCTCGCAAAAAAATGCAACATCATGAATGAAACACATAGACGACTGCTGGCAGCAGCATTTGTAGTCGTATAGTCAGCTACTTGATTTTTCTGAATACGACAGCAACATATAATACAAATGCATTTTTATTTAAATATACAATTACTTTTACTTATTTAAAATGCATTAGTACAACGTAAAAATAAATAAATTTTTTTAACGCCTTTTGATTATTAATGGAATTATAGCCTTTCATTTTGCGATTTTTTTTTTAACAAAATAAAATATTTCATAGCACTAACTTCTTTTACATATTTTGTTATATTGTCAACACTATTTTTGTTTTGTAGCCAACAAAACACACTTGCAGTTTTTTTTTCTATTTGAAGAACATATGACTGCCATTGTTGATGTTGTAGAGTTGTTTTTTTTTTTTGATTTTGTTTCGTTAACTCTTTTGTATTAAAGCACCTCCAATATATGTATCCATTTTAGTTTGCAAATTCAGTATATTTATAATTTATTACTTACAGCAAAAAATAATAGAAACAATTTTATCAGTTATGCTTACGAAACTATATAAATAGACTTGAAGTTGGCTGCAAAAGCAGTAGCCTGTGTAAAGAACAAGTTAGCGACATGTAACTGTTACGTAACGTGTCAGCCTTTTTTTCACATGAAAAGTATTGGGACGTTCCGGTTACGTTCGGTAACTGTTTTAAATGATTTTCATGTATAAAAAAAACAACTGACTCGTTACGGTTATGGTTAGAAAACATTGACCTTTTATATGTATTATAATGCTATGAATGCATTTATCTTTATTTTATTTTATTTATATATTCTTTTTTTTTTGTATTGTATATTATTTTTTTTTTATTTTTATTACTATTTCATTTAATTATTTTTTTCTTTAAATAAATTAATACATAAAAATTTGTTTTTTAAATTATTGGTGAACTTTTACTCCCTTTATTTACTGCCTTTATATTAACTGGTAGTGTCTGCTTGTCGACAAAATTTTGGATCGATTTTTAGCCCCTTTCCCGTGAGCCAATCGATCTGAAATTTTGCATGCAGGCTCGTGGCAATGACAGAAATTATCTAACAAATTTTTTTAGTGATGCCAAAACAATGGAAACTTTTAAAATTTTCTACCAGAGTTCACAAAAAAATGTACAAAGGGTTTGTTTTTATTATATTATTACCACAACGACCACAAAAACAACAAGTCCAGCAATGACAACAATGCAACATTTAGAATAACAACAGGAACAATATGGAAACATCATGTTTTTCATTTTTTTTTTTTTAATTTTTCATAGATTTACCTGGACCTGTTCCACCGATTTTAATGATTTTTGAAGTAGAAATCTTCCCATGAATTTGGTGAATCATTCTCACTAAAAATTATCACCCTAGCTATCCTATTGAGGGCGTGATCGTGACAAGAACAACATAGAAAATTATATTTTTTCAAGACTTTTTTTAGTTCTTCATTCAAATCTCGGACCCTAATCGACCGATTTGGACGATTTTAAACAGCAAACTTTTCAGGATGTTAATGAATCACTTTTTATGCCAACGAGCACCCTAGCTGCCCGATTGATGCCGTCATCGTGATTTCCACAGACGGACAGACGGACAGACGGACATCGCTATATCAACTCCGGCTGTTATAAGGATCACAAATATATATATTTTATGGGGTCCAAATTTTTTTTCTAATTATTACAAACGGAATGACAAACTTATATATACCCTCTGCACACTGGAGTGGAGGGTATAAAAATAATAATAATAATAATAATAATAATAATTATAATAATAATAATAATAATAATAATAATAATAATAATAATAATAATAATAATAATAATAATAATAATAATAATAATAATAATAATAATAGTAATAATAATAATAATTATAATAATAATAATTATAATAATAATAATAATAATAATAATAACAATAATAATAATAATAATAATAATAATAATAATAATAATAATAATAATAATAATAATAATAATAATAATAATAATAATAATAATAATAATAATAATAATAATAATAATAATAATAATAATAATAATAATAATAATAATAATAATAATAATAATAATAATAATAATAATAATAATAATAATAATAATAATAATAATAATAATAATAATAATAATAATAATAATAATAATAATAATAATAATAATAATAATAATAATAATAATAATAATAATAATAATAATAATAATAATAATAATAATAATAATAATAATAATAATAATAATAATAATAATAATAATAATAATAATAATAATAATAATAATAATAATAATAATAATAATAATAATAATAATAATAATAATAATAATAATAATAATAATAATAATAATAATAATAATAATAATAATAATAATAATAATAATAATAATAATAATAATAATAATAATAATAATAATAATAATAATAATAATAATAATAATAATAATAATAATAATAATAATAATAATAATAATAATAATAATAATAATAATAATAATAATAATAATAATAATAATAATAATAATAATAATAATAATAATAATAATAATAATAATAATAATAATAATAATAATAATAATAATAATAATAATAATAATAATAATAATAATAATAATAATAATAATAATAATAATAATAATAATAATAATAATAATAATAATAATAATAATAATAATAATAATAATAATAATAATAATAATAATAATAATAATAATAATAATAATAATAATAATAATAATAATAATAATAATAATAATAATAATAATAATAATAATAATAATAATAATAATAATAATAATAATAATAATAATAATAATAATAATAATAATAATAATAATAATAATAATAATAATAATAATAATAATAATAATAATAATAATAATAATAATAATAATAATAATAATAATAATAATAATAATAATAATAATAATAATAATAATAATAATAATAATAATAATAATAATAATAATAATAATAATAATAATAATAATAATAATAATAATAATAATAATAATAATAATAATAATAATAATAATAATAATATAATAATAATAATAATAATAATAATAATAATAATAATAATAATAATAATAATAATAATAATAATAATAATAATAATAATAATAATAATAATAATAATAATAATAATAATAATAATAATAATAATAAATAATAATAATAATAATAATAATAATAATAATATAATAATAATAATAATAATAATAATAATAATAATAATAATAATAATAATAATAATAATAATAATAATAATAATAATAATAATAATAATAATAATAATAATAATAATAATAATAATAATAATAATAATAATAATAATAATAATAATAATAATAATAATAATAATAATAATAATAATAATAATAATAATAATAATAATAATAATAATAATAATAATAATAATAATAATAATAATAATAATAATAATAATAATAATAATAATAATATAATAATAATAATAATAATAATAATAATAATAATAATAATAATAATAATAATAATAATAATAATAATAATAATAATAATAATAATAATAATAATAATAATAATAATAATAATAATAATAATAATAATAATAATAATAATAATAATAATAATAATAATAATAATAATAATAATAATAATAATAATAAATAATAATAATAATAATAATAATAATAATAATAATAATAATAATAATAATAATAATAATAATAATAATAATAATAATAATAATAATAATAATAATAATAATAATAATAATAATAATAATAATAATAATAATAATAATAATAATAATAATAATAATAATAATAATAATAATAATAATAATAATAATAATAATAATAATAATAATAATATAATAATAATAATAATAATAATAATAATAATAATAATAATAATAATAATAATAATAATAATAATAATAATAATAATAATAATAATAATAATAATAATAATAATAATAATAATAATAATAATAATAATAATAATAATAATAATAATAATAATAATAATAATAATAATAATAATAATAATAATAATAATAATAATAATAATAATAATAATAATAATAATAATAATAATAATAATAATAATAATAATAATAATAATAATAATAATAATAATAATAATAATAATAATAATAATAATAATAATAATAATAATAATAATAATAATAATAATAATAATAATAATAATAATAATAATAATAATAATAATAATAATAATAATATAATAATAATAATAATAATAATAATAATAATAATAATAATAATAATAATAATAATAATAATAATAATAATAAATAATAATAATAATAATAATAATAATAATAATAATAATAATAATAATAATAATAATAATAATAATAATAATAATAATAATAATAATAATAATAATAATAATAATAATAATAATAATAATAATAATAATAATAATAATAATAATAATAATAATAATAATAATAATAATAATAATAATAATAATAATAATAATAATAATAATAATAATAATAATAATAATAATAATAATAATAATAATAATAATAATAATAATAATAATAATAATAATAATAATAATAATAATAATAATAATAATAATAATAATAATAATAATAATAATAATAATAATAATAATAATAATAATAATAATAATAATAATAAATAATAATAATAATAATAAATAATAATAATAATAATAATAATAATAATAATAATAATAATAATAATAATAATAATAATAATAATAATAATAATAATAATAATAATAATAATAATAATAATAATAATAATAATAATAATAATAATAATAATAATAATAATAATAATAATAATAATAATAATAATAATAATAATAATAATAATAATAATAATAATAATAATAATAATAATAATAATAATAATAATAATAATAATAATAATAATAATAATAATAATAATAATATAATAATAATAATAATAATAATAATAATAATAATATAATAATAATAATAATAATAATAATAATAATAATAATAATAATAATAATAATAATAATAATAATAATAATAATAATAATAATAATAATAATAATAATAATAATAATAATAATAATAATAATAATAATAATAATAATAATAATAATAATTAATAATAATAATAATAATAATAATAATAATAATAATAATAATAATAATAATAATAATAATAATAATAATAATAATAATAATAATAATAATAATAATAATAATAATAATAATAATAATAATAATAATAATAATAATAATAATAATAATAATAATAATAATAATAATAATAATAATAATAATAATAATAATAATAATAATAATAATATAATAATAATAATAATAATAATAATAATAATAATAATAATAATAATAATAATAATAATAATAATAATAATAATAATAATAATAATAATAATAATAATAATAATAATAATAATAATATAATAATAATAATAATAATAATAATAATAATAATAATAATAATAATAATAATAATAATAATAATAATAATAATAATAATAATAATATAATAATAATAATAATAATAATAATAATAATAATAATAATAATAATAATAATAATAATAATAATAATAATAATAATAATAATAATAATAATAATAATAATAATAATAATAATAATAATAATAATAATAATAATAATAATAATAATAATAATAATAATAATAATAATAATAATAATAATAATAATAATAATAATAATAATAATAATAATAATAATAATAATAATAATAATAATAATAATAATAATAATAATAATAATAATAATAATAATAATAATAATAATAATAATAATAATAATAATAATAATAATAATAATAATAATAATAATAATAATAATAATAATAATAATAATAATAATAATAATAATAATAATAATAATAATAATAATAATAATAATAATAATAATAATAATAATAATAATAATAATAATAATAATAATAATAATAATAATATAATAATAATAATAATAATAATAATAATAATAATAATAATAATAATAATAATAATAATAATAATAATAATAATAATAATAATAATAATAATAATAATAATAATAATAATAATAATAATTAATAATAATAATAATAATAATATAATAATAATAATAATAATAATAATAATAATAATAATAATAATAATAATAATAATAATAATAATAATATAATAATAATAATAATAATAATAATAATAATAATAATAATAATAATAATAATAATAATAATAATAATAATAATAATAATAATAATAATAATAATAATAATAATAATAATAATAATAATAATAATAATAATAATAATAATAATAATAATAATAATATAATAATAATAATAATAATAATAATAATAATAATAATAATAATAATAATAATAATAATAATAATAATAATAATAATAATAATAATAATAATAATAATAATAATAATAATAATAATAAATAATAATAATAATAATAATAATAATAATAATAATAATAATAATAATAATAATAATAATAATAATAATAATAATAATAATAATAATAATAATAATAATAATAATAATAATAATAATAATAATAATAATAATAATAATAATAATAATAATAATAATAATAATAATAATAATAATAATAATAATAATAATAATAATAATAATAATAATAATAATAATAATAATAATAATAATAATAATAATAATAATAATAATAATAATAATAATAATAATAATAATAATAATAATAATAATAATAATAATAATAATAATATAATAATAATAATAATAATAATAATAATAATAATAATAATAATAATAATAATAATAATAATAATAATAATAATAATAATAATAATAATAATAATAATAAATAATAATAATAATAATAATAATAATAATAATAATAATAATAATAATAATAATAATAATAATAATAATAATAATAATAATAATAATAATAATAATAATAATAATAATAATAATAATAATAATAATAATAATAATAATAATAATAATAATAATAATAATAATAATAATAATAATAATAATAATAAAATAATTAATAATAATAATAATAATAATAATAATAATAATAATAATAATAATAATAAAATAATAATAATAATAATAATAATAATAATAATAATAATAATAATAATAATAATAATAATAATAATAATAATAATAATAATAATAATAATAATAATAATAATAATAATAATAATAATAATAATAATAATAAATAATAATAATAATAATAATAATAATAATAATAATAATAATAATAATAATAATAATAATAATAATAATAATAATAATAATAATAATAATAATAATAATAATAATAATAATAATAATAATAATAATAATAATAATAATAATAATAATATAATAATAATAATAATAATAATAATAATAATAATAATAATAATAATAATAATAATAATAATAATAATAATAATAATAATAATAATAATAATAATAATAATAATAATAATAATAATAATAATAATAATAATAATAATAATAATAATAATAATAATAATAATAATAATAATAATAATAATAATAATAATAATAATAATAATAATAATAATAATAATAATAATAATAATAATAATAATAATAATAATAATAATAATAATAATAATAATAATAATAATAATAATAATAATAATAATAATAATAATAATAATAATAATAATAATAATAATAATAATATAATAATAATAATAATAATAATAATAATAATAATAATAATAATAATAATAATAATAATAATAATAATAATAATAATAATAATAATAATAATAATAATAATAATAATAATAATAATAATAATAATAATAATAATAATAATAATAATAATAAAATAATAATAATAATAATAATAATAATAATAATAATAATAATAATAATAATAATAATAATAATAATAATAATAATAATAATAATAATAATAATAATAATAATAATAATAATAATAATAATAATAATATAATAATAATAAATAATAATAATAATAATAATAATAATAATAATAATAATAATAATAATAATAATAATAATAATAATAATATAATAATAATAATAATAATAATAATAATAATAATAATAATAATAATAATAATAATAATAATAATAATAATAATAATATAATAATAATAATAATAATAATAATAATAATAATAATAATAATAATAATAATAATAATAATAATAATAATAATAATAATAATAATAATAATAATAATAATAATAATAATAATAATAATAATAATAATAATAATAATAATAATAATAATAATAATAATAATAATAATAATAATAATAATAATAATAATAATAATAATAATAATAATAATAATAATATAATAATAATAATAATAATAATAATAATAATAATAATAATAATAATAATAATAATAATAATAATAATAATAATAATAATAATAATAATAATAATAATAATAATAATAATAATAATAATAATAATAATAATAATAATAATAATAATAATAATAATAATAATAATAATAATAATAATAATAATAATAATAATAATAATAATAATAATAATAATAATAATAATAATAATAATAATAATAATAATAATAATAATAATAATAATAATAATAATAATAATAATAATAATAATAATAATAATAATAATAATAATAATAATAATAATAATAATAATAATAATAATAATAATAATAATAATAATAATAATAATAATAATAATAATAATAATAATAATAATAATAATAATAATAAATAATAATAATAATAATAATAATAATAATAATAATAATAATAATAATAATAATAATAATAATAATAATAATAATAATAATAATAATAATAATAATAATAATAATAATAATAATAATAATAATAATAATAATAATAATAATAATAATATAATAATAATAATAATAATAATAATAATAATAATAATAATAATAATAATAATAATAATAATAATAATAATAATAATAATAATAATAATAATAATAATAATAATAATAATAATAATAATAATAATAATAATAATAATAATAATAATAATAATAATAATATAATAATAATAATAATAATAATAATAATAATAATAATAATAATAATAATATAATAATAATAATAATAATAATAATAATAATAATAATAATAATAATAATAATAATAATAATAATAATAATAATAATAATAATAATAATAATAATAATAATAATAATAATAATAATAATAATATAATAATAATAATAATAATAATAATAATAATAATAATAATAATAATAATAATAAATAATAATAATAATAATAATAATAATAATAATAATAATAATAATAATAATAATAATAATAATAATAATAATAATAATAATAATAATAATAATAATAATAATAATAATAATAATAATAATAATAATAATAATAATAATAATAATAATAATAATAATAATAATAATAATAATAATAATAATAATAATAATAATAATAATAATATAATAATAATAATAATAATAATAATAATAATAATAATAATAATAATAATAATAATAATAATAATAATAATAATAATAATAATAATAATAATAATAATAATAATAATAATAATAATAATAATAATAATAATAATAATAATAATAATATAATAATAATAATAATAATAATAATAATAATAATAATAATAATAATAATAATAATAATAATAATAATAATAATAATAATAATAATAATAATAATAATAATAATAATAATAATAATAATAATAATAATAATAATAATAATAATAATAATAATAATAATAATAATAATAATAATAATAATAATAATAATAATAATAATAATAATAATAATAATAATAATAATAATAATAATAATAATAATAATAATAATAATAATAATAATAATAATAATAATAATAATAATAATAATAATAATAATAATAATAATAATAATATAATAATAATAATAATAATAATAATAATAATAATAATAATAATATAATAATAATAATAATAATAATAATAATAATAATAATAATAATAATAATAATAATAATAATAATAAT